>JAODAL010056215.1:0-23441 GCA_025379985.1 Phyllomedusa bahiana | reverse complement strand
ATGGAAGGGAGGGCATAAACCCGCACATCGTCACACTATACGTTTATCTAATGCTTCTCAGCAAAACTTCACAAAAATGAACAGGAGGTTCTTTGTATACTTTTTGATCAAAACGTATAGGCCCACTTGCCACTGCACGGCGACCTCTATAAAGTGGGTCCTTACACCAAATGGGGGCAGCACTGCATGGCAGCCACCGCCACAGCAAAAGCCACACAGATGAGGGGCACAGTCCAGTGCCCCAACAGCACTACTGCTGCCAGACCTAGCCCCCTGGCTCTGGGCTGCACCAGCACAGCATCACAGCAGCAATGGCCGCCACACAGCACCACCACTACAAAAGGAAAGGTAGACACTGCTCACCTTCCCAGGGCTCCCTGCAAGCGGACTGAAAGAAACAGGGCATTAACCCTTATACAGACTACTGCTAATTAAAAACACCTGGGCCACAAGGGGAGGAGTGCTGATTCAGGTGTGAAAAGAAATAGACTCATATAATCAAACATGGAAGGGAGAGGCATGAACCGCACATCGGCACACTATACGTTTATCTAATGTTTCTCAGCAAAACTTTACAAAAAGTGAACAGGAGGTTCTTAGTATACTTTTTGATCAAAACGTATAGGCCCACTTGCAACTTCACAGCAACCTCTATAAAGTGGGTCCCTATTCTAAATGAGGGTAACCCTGCATGACAGCCACTACTGCAGCAAAAACCACACAGATAAGAGGCACAGCCCAGTGGCCCAACAGCACCACTGCTGCCTGACCTAGCCCCCTGGCTCTAGGTTGCACCACCACACCAGCACAGCATCACAGCACACATGGACCAGCACTCCTCCCCATTTGGCCCAGGTGTTTTTAATTAGCAGTAGTCTGTATAAGGGTTAATGCCCTGTTTCTTTCAGTCTGCTTGCAGGGAGCCCTGGGACTGTGAGCAGTGTCTACCTTTCCTTTTGTGGTGGTGGTGCTGTGTGGTGGCCATTGCTGCTGTGCTTGTGGGGTGGTGCAGTCCAGAGCCGGGGCGCTAGGTCTGGCAGCAGTGGGGCTGTTGGGCCACTGGGCTGTGCCCCTCATCTGTGTGGTTTATGCTGCGGTGGTGGCTGCCATACAGTGTTGCCCCCATTTAGAGTAGAGAACCACTTTATACAGGCTGCCGTGAAGTGGCAAGTGGGCCTATACATTTTGATCAAAAAGTATACTAAGAATAATAATAATAATAATAATCTTTATTTCTATAGCGCCAACATATCCGCAGCACTTTACAAATTCAAGGGTAAACATACAGTCATTACACATTAAAAGTACTTACAAATGAGACACAAGGTGTGAGGGCCCTGCTCGTGAGAGCTTACAATCTATTAGGGTGTATGGGTGAAACATACGGTAAGAAGTGCCAAGTTTACAATGGTCCGGCCATGTTACATAAATAGGGGGTGGTTTACATGAAAAATGGATGAACCTGCCACCCAGACTGTACATCTATATACAGATAAGTGCCTGTGAGTGCCCTTAGTGTAGGGGGAGTGACAAATGTGTGTGATAGCAGTTAGGGATCTTGGTGGGCAGACCGAGAAGATGTATTTTCAGGGCCCTCTTAAAACTGTGAGGGTTGTGAATATGCCTGATCGCCCGCGGTAGCATATTCCAGAGAATTGGTGCCACACGTGTGAAATCTTGTAGGCGGGCATGGGAGGTTCAGATGATTGAGGAATGTAGTCTGATATCATCAGCAGAGCGGAGAGCACGGGTAGGGCGGTAGACAAACTAGGGAGGAGATGTAGGGAGGAGCAGCGCTGTGGAGAGCTTTATGGGTGAGAGTGCTGAGTTTATACTGTATCCTGTACTGGATGGGCAACCAGTGCAGTGACTGACACAGGGTAGAGGCATCAGTATAGCGGCTGGAGAGAAAGACAAGCCTGGCTGCTGCATTCTGGACAGATTGGAGAGGAGAGAGTTTGCAGAGAGGGAGACCGATAAGCAAGGAGTTGCAGTAGTCAAGACGAGAAAGAATAAGAACCTTCTCTTCATTTTTGTAAAGTTTTGCTGAGCAGCATTAGATAAATGTATAGTGTGGGGATGTGCGGTTCATGTCTCTCCCTACCAAGATGGTAAGAATAAAAGCATACATAAACTTTCTAGTGACTTCTTACTAAGCTGGTGTGTGTACATGAGGAGAAACACTGTTTCAGGGCATGATATAACTTGTATACAGCACTTTTGATCACTTTTTCCCTCCGCAGACTCCTCTATTTTTCAATTGTCCCTGAACAGGTGCGTGGATGTTTCCTTTACATGGCACACACTGGAACAGAAGATCCTGTTAGCCTATGTGTGTATATAACCCTCTCAGCAGCAACAGCACATATATTTGTAGATTTTTCAATGCAAGTGTGGCATCCAAGTCATTAGGAGGGGATACGGCCCCACCAGGATGCAATCATGGGGTGCTGTTTGGTTACCATGGCATTGCACTAACTGCTTCTATTACGCTCTGCCATAAGCAGTGTTTAACCCCTTAACCCACCTGGATGTATGGGTATGTCCTGGTGGGGTTAAGGAGTTGTGTAGGGGTATCACAGCGTGACCCTGCTACACAGCCGCCAGGTGTTAGCAGCTAATTGCAGCAGACACACGGAAAAAAAAAAAAGTTTTAAACTATAATATAAAATAAAAAATTATTAAAATTTCAAATCACCCCCCTTTCGCCATTTTAAAAATAAAAAAATAAAATAATAAAAAACTTACACATATTTGGTATCTCCGCATCCGAAAAAGTCCGATCTATTAAAATTAAACATCATTTATCCCGTGCGCTGAATGCTGTAGAAGAAAAAATATTCCAAACGCCAAAATTGCATTTTTTTTTGGTCATTTTTTTTTTTAAAAAAATTGGAATAAAAATGATTAAAAAAAATTTTGCATGCATTCCAACTGCGCAATAAAAAGTATGTTTTACCCCAAAAAAAATGCCCCCCATGACTCCATAGGTGTTAGACAAAAAAGTTTTTGGGTTTGCCAAATGGCGCAGGAGCAAATTTCAAATATAGAAAATGTTTGGAATTTTTTTACCTCCAAAACATAACGAAAACCCCTACATGATTCCTTTCCCGGATGCGTTCAACCTGTAGATACAGTAACCTCATTTTACCGAAGATTAAAAACGCCACAATAAAAAAACTCGTAAACAAAGCCGAGTATTTTTTTTTTTTCACATTTTGCCCCATTAAAATTTTTTTTGTGGTTTCCATTTTCTATGGAAATATAAATAATGCCATGGAAAGTACATCTTGTCCCCAAACTAAAAGCCCTCTATGTCTATGTAGGTGGAAAAAAAAAAAAACGTTATGGTTTTGGGAAAGGGCTAGGGGGAAAAAAATAAAGAGTAATATTTTTTTTTCTTTGGAGGTGTTAAAATAACTATAGTATAGTACATAAGTACTGTAGTATCTATATACAAACAATCAAGTGAAGGGAAATTTTAAAACCCTTTGGGGGAATTTAAAAAACCGCACACAAAAAGAAAAAGTTTTTTGAAGGGAATTATATATATAATATATATATTAATTATATTATATACACACACACACACATACGCAACAAAATATATGTAGATCCCATAGAAGCTAACATTGGAGTGGGCTTTTACAATCTGGTGGCCTTGTGCAATAATCTCTATTCCTTTCTTTAAATGTAGATGAGATCAGGCTTTTGTGCAATTGTCTCCACTTTGGTAACAGAGTCCTGTTTTGAATATGTAGATAGGGAAAAGCGGTGAAAAATGTTCCTTCCAAACTGAAATGCAAAACACTGTAGTAAAATGCTTTTTAACATTGGATGGTGGTTTGTATAATGTAGCCCTTTGGTCTCCGCATTTTAAAAAGTGTACAGGTGTTCAAGGTGGGGAGATTTCTCCATGTGATTAGTCCTTTGCATTTCAAGGGAAGCTGATTCTGTTAGTTTTAAATGAGCTAATCAGATGACTCTCCATCTTAGCTAATAGGGAAAAACTGTATTTAAGAGTGATTTATCCATTTAATATTGCATGTAAGAAGGGTGAAGTGAAGGCGCCCATATTATCTCACTCAAGCACAAGCGGTGATAATTTGTGAAGAGGTCCAAGTCAAATATATAGTGGTGAAAGGTGGACACGTATTATAGTTTTCTCATAAGGGCTATAGAGTGGTATATGCCTCATTGTGCGGTAGAAGAATTGTATGTGACAACATTACTGAGTTCTATGTAATAAAATGTACGGAAGCATCACTATGCCCACAACAATCACTTCTTGTGTCAAAAGATAGTGCTAATCAATATACCCAATGTGATGCAACAGACTATCCACTCGGGGTTTTCTTAATACAATACCACCAAAAATAGTTCATAAAAAAAATTTGACGGACTACATCTTCTTAAAGTGGGTATAAATTTATTCACTCCATGTGAAAAAAAATATAGCACAACGTTTCAGCCCATATACAGTGGCCATTCTCAAGCGGTATAACTCAAAGTGCATCAGTGCACACGTTATTTATATGTTGCACTGATGCACTTTGAGTTATACCGCTTGAGTAAAGCCACTGTATATGGACTGAAACATTGTGCAGTATTTTTGCTCACATGCAGTGAATACATTTATACCCACTTTATGAAGGTGCTGACGTCCGTCAAATTTTTTTATGTAACATTAAAGGTTATCCTGGTGTGCTTTCCAGCAAATTAGAAAACATGTCCTTTATACCACTCCATAAAAACGAGCCCATTAATAAAAATGCATAGTTTTAAATTTTTTTCCAAATTTCACCAAAAAAAAAAAAATTTTTTTTTTTTTTTTTTTGCTCAGCAATAAAATTTGTGGGCATTAAGTTGTAGTAATAAAATATACAATTCATCCTTCAAACCACCCCCCATTCAGCTATGTCAATGTAAAGATGAAAAGCTCTGGCTCTTAGAAGGCAGGTATGAAAAAACAAAAAATGTGCCAGCACTTAACTTCCAGTACGTGGCGCTAGAGCAATAGTTCTTTTCTCAAGAGTGTCTATGGGCAGTATGTCACTCAATCTCTCAGCTGACAGTCCTTTATGTCTGAGACCAGACCGATTTCAGCTGGTTTTTAAGAGTGAATGATACGTTTAGAAACTAGGGGGGCGACAAGAGATGTAAGTGAGAGGCATATTTCTCTAATAAGTTATATTACAAAGTTTCTGAATGTCACCATTCTACTGTCCTGTAGTAAGCAGTCACTTCTACAGTTGGTTGTTTCTTATCTTACCTGCCAGGTAATACATGCTAGAGCTGCTTGCTGCTATACCCAGCAATGTCTTTAGCTGGGGATCTAGCAGAGGACACCAGGATGGTCTTTAGATTGAAGTCTAAGGCTATGTCTACACTGCAGTGGACAAAAAACGACTGAAAACGAATTAAAAAAAGTTATGAAATGAGTTTTCTGTCCACTCCCTGAAAAAGCGCTAAAAAAAACCCCGGAAAATTTTTTTTGGCCCCGTTTTTTCCAAGGTTTTTTGCTTGTCTTTGCTGTTTTTTAATGTAGCTAAATTAAGCCATTGGATGAAAACCTCCCCTCAAAAAAGGGGATTAAAGACCCTTTGCATTTTTATGTGTTTTTAATCGGTTTTTTACGGTTTTAGCGCTAAAAAAGTTATTTGCGCTTGTGCCAAAAATAAGGTTTTTTGTTTTTTTTTTTTTCGATTTTGGCCATTTAACCCTTTTTTTTTAAGGGTTTTTCGCCAAATCGCATTTTTACGAATTTTGGGTAATAAAAATTAAACTCGTTTTTTTCGCCAAAAATAGTTTTTTTTACGGATTTTGCCCCTAAGTCCATTTTTTTTTTTTACAAGATTTTGGGCATATATTCTCTTAAACATAATTTGGCACTAATAATAACGTTCTCTCGGCTCAATCTGACGGCCTCAAAAATACATTTGTTACAGATTTTGGGCAAGAAATGATTTTTTTTTACGGATTTTGGCACACAATACCTTCTTAACATCGTTTGGTGCTTAATAAAGTTTAAAGAAAAGGATTTTAGCACGCCAAATATCCATAAAAAAAACCGTTCTTTAGGCACCAAAATCGTATAATAAAGGTTATTTTATTGCATCAGAAGTGAGGATAACTTTATTACGCGGGAAAAATCTGTAAAAAGAAAAGGATTTAGCACCAAAATCGCCAAAAAAACGGATTTTGACGGCAAAAAAAAATCCATAAAAAAAAAAGTATTTTAGCGAAAAATATATGAAGCGCACAAATCGTTAGCGGCCCCACAAAAGCCCATGATCCATTTTTAATACCAAAAAGGTACAACAAGGGAAACAATGGACATTAGTATGCAAATTTGATAACCTTTGTTTACCCCCATATAGCGTGGGACTTGGTTCACCTGGAAGTGTTTTTCATTGAAAATGCGGCAAAACCGATCCGGCGCTTTACATAGACTCCTGTCGACAATTTTAGAGCCTGTGGCAAAATACGACCACGAAAAAAAAACTGAAGCAGAAAAAAAAAGAAGCTCAGTAGTAGACAGCAGGACGTTTTATACTGTAGAGTCTATGGGAGATTTGGTTACTCGTCGTTTTTTTCCAGCGTTTTTAGTGAAGAAAACGAAAAAACACAGGATAAAACTGACGTTTTTCTGGCAGTGTAGACATGGACTAAATCCGTCCCGCAATTATGGCGTGTGCCGTGCCGCAAGGAGGAGCGGCTGCCCGCCGGCCCTATAGACATCCTTTAGTCCCATGGGTGTAGTAATGTCACTTTTCCCGCTAGGGTATTCGCCACCGGAGCTGGGCCTGAGGGGAGACGGGATATCCATAGTTCTCTATGAGAACTCGTGAATTACCGTAATGCCTGGATGGATTTCGACGTATTGTAGCGCAGTACGGCACGCAATATGGCTGAAATCCTGTCCCAGAATCAGCCGTCATATCGTGAAATGAGGGGGTGCCCCTTTGACTGAGGGGTTGTCTAACTGGCGGCCCTCAGCTGTTGGGAAAACTACACTCATCATTCCCATGTTTAGAGTATACAAATGCACCATGACTGGGAGTTGAGTTTCACAACAGCTGGTGGGCCGCCCAAGTTTGACACCTGTTGGCCTGCTAGCGCAGTGTTCCCATCTCCAGTCCTCACGCCCACACAGGTCATGTTATCAGGATCTCTCCACCAGATATGCACTGGACAATTATGATATCACCTGTGCAGAATGGCATCTGCCATATGATAATCCACTAGTGCAGAATGCTACCCCCATATGTTATCCCTATGCAGAATGCACTGACAATTATGTCTTCACTGTGCAATGATAAGACAAGCCACGTATAATCCATGACTGTTGGTGGGCACTTTGAGGACTAGGGTTGGGATTATCAGCGGCCTGTGAGGAGGTTGTGGTCGCGGGTGAGCCGGGGGGCGTGCACCAACAATATTCATCGCTAGGGTTTCTTGGTAGGTGTGTCGAGGGTATGGGTGATTCTATATTATATACGCTTTTCGGGGTGTCCCCCCACATACCTACACCTCCACGACTCCCCTTTCGAGTGATCGCTGATGCGTGTTTTACATGGATTTTTCGAATACGTCTTCAAGGAATTTGACTTTGTAAGTGGGAATCCGAAAAGACCAGCAGCACTGTTCCTATTTACAAAAGATAGGGTGTGTGTCCAATGCTGCCATAACTGGTCCCCAAACATGCAAGCACCACTTTGGGTGCTGTTGTTAGTTGGATGCAATATATGCAGCGCTTTTGAATATGTATTTCAGATCCAAAAAACGTATTCAAAACACTGTGTGAACATATCCTTAGTCTTCAGCTTTTGCCCAGAGTTTTAAAAAAACATAACTTTTTTAATTAGGTTTACTCTGTATTCAGAGATTGCTAAATTTAAAATGCTTCTGGATTTCTATTGCGAGAGAGGGCACGCCGATGAGTATGTTCACATGTTGGATTTTTCAAACAAAGATATGACATGGTATCCACAGCAGAAATCCAAGGTGTTGCCCTCGTATTTGTGCTGTGGACTTTAAACTTTGCAGCTGCAGATTCCACTGCTGTCTTGGATGCACATTAACAATAGGGGTAATCTTTGGCTTCCAAAACCGGAGTTCAGAACAGGATATCAAAGTAGTTAAGTGTCCCTTCCCCCTCATTCCAAACCACCCAGGAACACACACAAATACTCAAACTCTGCAACTTTTCACTTCTTTGTGAATATACTGCTGTTGATTCACTGTGTACAAATGTACTGACCAGGATGGGTCCCATTCTGCGAAACCGCGTTCAAGATATTATGCATGTTGACATACAGTGCATTAGGGGTTTGTGTAAAGACCCAAGATGGAAAGAGCAGACAATTATTCCTGGTACGAAGCCCACAAAATTTCACTTGTGGTTAGATTGGGGAAGATTACTTACAGCTAAGTATAGAGTATTTTCACACGTTCTGCTGCTATCAAGTTGTGGACTGTCCCCAAGAGGGTTTTTGAGGCTTTGGTCCACCATTGCTCTGCCCCATGTCACCGTTTAGAGCCTTCACTTCTGAACAGAGACTTCAAGCTTGGATTTGGATGCTGAATCACCCTCAGAATCAGTGTCCAATGTCAAACCGATTTACATTATAAGCTATGTTAAACCAGCGTCATTGTTCAGATGGTGCTAATTTCACTCAAGTATTTCAGCACCCACAAAGAATTGACATGTCGATTATTTGAGGCTTTTTTTTCCACACATCAAAAATACTAACTATAGAAGTCAGAAAAATCTGCCGTTCGGAAATTCAGTGTTTTGTAATCTTCCTCTTTGGGGGGATTCTCGTGCTTTACAAGTTAGGGTAAGTTCACAAGGCTTTACTTTGGGGGCGGCATTTCGCCACGTATTTGGAGTGTACTGAGTCTCATTTTACTAAGCGAATATGCCGCCGCAAATCATTAGGCCGTGTTCACATGGCTTATTCCCGTCGGGATTTGTGCGCCGTATTGAGCGCACAAATAACGCCTGAGTGAATCAGGGGGGGGACGGGGGCGGGGCCGACTCACGAGCGCGGCGGGGGGCGCGCTCCCAGGCCCCTTAGTACAATGCATTGTTTACCAGCGCGGACGCGCATAGATAATGAATGGGCATGTCTCCCTGTCTCCATCCCGAGGCGGAATTCGCCGCAGGGGGAGGAGCAACGGTTTACACTGTTCTCATTAGAGCTAGTGGAGTACCAGTAATTTCTCCGACGGATTGGCGCCGGATGGAAGCAGAAATCATGCGCGGAATACGCGGAACATTTCCGTCGGCATTGTACGAAGTCCAGGATAAGTGACGAACGTGAGATCGGGGCACTGATACAGGATAGCAAATAGTCTGGTGTCGACCGCCGCGAACTCCCGGGCGGTCACGATACCCTTATCGTATTGGACATCGGCATTTATGTCTATGGGGCTGGCGGGCTGCCACCCCCTTACCTTCCCCATATCCCTCCGCGCTGCAGGAGTTTGGCACATGACTCAGCTTAACGACTCCCGACTTTGCGGGCCGGTAATTACGGGGCATGTTACTGTACACCCAACAATGTTGCAGTGGTGAATTAGTGCCGTGTACTATTAAATGCGCCGAGGAGGATTACTCTACGCGGGGGGGGGCACCGACTCTTATCCAGTGACCAAAAATCCACACATGTGAGCTTAATTTGTTGGGTGCGTCCTCACCTGTGCGGGTTTGGTTGCGATTTTTGCTGCTGCTATTATACAGCATTAACTTGCTGTGCCTTCTGCTCTAAACAAAGGCATCAAAAACGCACTGTGTCGATAAGCAACGCTATAGGGTATGTTCAACTAATGTTTTCGGTCAGTAGTGACATTAGCTTAGTTAGACAGACCCAAAATGCATCTTACTGATGGCCAGTGCGTGATAGATACAGTGCTCGATATGTAAAACACGTATCGGCGGTCACATGCATGTGATCCGCGATGAGTTGTTTATCATTGCGTCTTATGGATTCGTGTCAGATCCGGGAAAAAGACGCCAAGCAGCAGGACTATAATAAAGTTTAGGTGAGATCCTGCTGTATTCAACACGGGATCCAAACCACGTTACAAATGCGTGTTGTATCCATGTTGGATCGTCGTTGCTTCGGTTTTGAATGCGAGTTGACGGATCCAACTCGGAACTGAGTGAATTGCCTAAAATAAATAACCTTGGTGAAATACCCTAATAAGTACCGCTACAGCGAGTTTGTTCTGTTCGGGCCTGATTCGGAAGATAACAGTATAACGCTGTTCGTGTGATGAAAGAGGACCAGGAAGTGCATCTCTGAAACAAACACAAATTAAGTGGTATATTTTTTATTTATTTTTTTCTCCCTCTTCACCATCGTTAAATTTAAAAAAGGAGAGGCAGACAATCTCTTTAATCTGTAAATAAGGTGTGTTTTGTGTCTAACTTTTGACACTTTTTTTTTTGTTTACTTGTACTTTTAGTCCCCCATTTGTATTCCTGTTCATGACAATATATTGGTAGTATAGTAATTGCTATAATAACGTGTAACGTTAAAATGGTTGCAGGTAGACACCTTCATTTGGATAGCTTCGGCGGCCTTGGACAACTGTGAAACAAGGAGGGGGAAAGTGTGGGGAGTTGAAACTGTGTTTTGACTCCAATCCCTAAGTGCTACTGCCCAAATTTTCAATTTGAAAGAGGTTGTCTCTATACATTGGACTAGCTTTTCAACATGTTGGAATGGTATAATTGAATACTTTTTCCTAAAAAGCCATTGGTCTTGATTTTACCTGGTCATCGCGTTAAAGTAGAGATGTTTTAGGTCTGAAGTGCACTGAAGGGGTTTCTTGGTTACGTCCATATGCTTGCGTTCCCAATGAGGCAGGGAAGTGAGGATCAACACTATTGGGCATGATATAGTTAACATAAGGGGGGGGGGGTTTATGTGCTGCTGTATTAGGGCGAGCAATTAGGGATGGGTAAGGTCGTTGCTCGTGTCAGTGTTGCGTTATGTCAGTATCACTGCTAGAGAACCCCTTTGCCTGATTAGAGACCAAGAAAGGGAGTAAAAGTTGCTTTGTGAACTAAGTTGATACAGCATAGGTGACTCAAACCCCTTTAACCAATCCCTTACTGCTGAGTACAAAGCGTGACTCTGCGAGTACCCTATCATAGTGTATCATGATGAATTTGTTTCTGTTTGTCATATGTCGGGTAAAAGGGTGGTTCATTTGGAAGCGGCCTTTAAGGTATAGTTTGTATAGCTTACGAACAAGCATAAAATAAACCAGCTAGAGCTGAAACAGTTGGCATTTTGGCTGGGTGGGGTGGTGAGCGGCTGTTACCTCTGCAGAAGCCATGGTGGCTGTTCTTATGAATATCATAAGGGGCTTGTGCTGGGGGGGTGCGGTCATAAGGTTTTGGTTCTCTCGTGGGGGGAAAAGAGATACCGGG
Organism: Phyllomedusa bahiana; assembly: GCA_025379985.1. NCBI lineage: Eukaryota > Metazoa > Chordata > Amphibia > Anura > Hylidae > Phyllomedusa > Phyllomedusa bahiana. Next base: position 11,992 of record JAODAL010056215.1, on the reverse strand, counting down.
TCTCTTAGGGTAGGCCCCTTGGCTAGTGGATTCCAGATCTTGATAGTGGAAGACATGCGCGGTATCCAAGCGCTGGGGTCACTCCGTGGGCGGGAAGTGCGGCTGGGGGTGAGTTGGTTCAACGATTTGCGGATATGCATGTAGGATGGGGTTTAGCACCGCCACTGTGTGGTTTCACTTTGGTGTGCGTCCGTGGCAAAGTTAATTGGTTTTTATCGTGTTGAAGTTGGCTGGGAGCCTAGCGTCAGTTGTGGTGAGGGTTTGAAAAAAATATAAACTGACTTCTTTGATATGACGTATTCTGGCGGTGTAAAACTGCTAGATTGGTGGCATATTTATATTCACGTATTCAGTTCTGCTGCGGACTGATTGATGGGAAATATGCGCGGGATACAGATGGGTGGTCAGACAAGGGGCTGACACTTTGCTTGGGGGGCTGTTATAGGTGGTGTATGGGGCGCGGTTTATCTGTTTTTTTACCGGTCTTAGGTGTAGATTGTGGGTCATGAGTTGGTGTTGTGGCGGGGGGAATGTAGTTTGGGTTGGGACGTTTTGGGCCAGGATCGGGGGTTGCCTAGGGGCTGCTTTGTGGAGGGGGGGGGCGGGGGGGGTATTGGTTTTCTTGTGTATGTGTTAGTAGAGGGTGAGTGCGTTTTTGTTGTTCCGTTGTAGTGTTCTCTATTATGTAGTATGTATTTGATTTTGGGGGCAGCCTGAGATGCTTTTAAAGGGAATTTGTCGCCATAATTTTTTGTTTTTTTACTTATTAAATCCAAGACCTGGATTCAAATGCTTTTCATCTCAGTAGGCGTATTTCATGAATTGTAGATGTCCACTTCTATTCGGAGTCTAGATTATGAGGGTGGGGAAGACATTCTTGCTTGCAATGCTTTAACTTGCACAGGTTCAGAGAGATATACTTTTCAGTGATTTAGGACACTTAGGTTTCTTAAGGACTGATTCTGTCCACTTGAATGGTTTAGGAGAGTTTTTCAGCTGTGATGGGTGGAGATCCATGGGGGAGCCTGTGACATTTCCTATGGGTGACTGGTGGATCCGGTGTTATCTGTACAACAATGGTGTCTACCTTTCAGCTTGGGGTTGACCTTGCTTTTACTGTTAATGTGCACTTGCGGAAAAGCTCTCTAAAAACCATGAAGAGGATTAGAACTCCAAATATTATAGTGTCAGACGATTATTAGGATTAGTGGCCATAATGGCAACTGCCAGGCTTAAGAAATTATTAAAAAAAAATACTGAAATGAATATGAGAAAAAAAAAAACCAACCAACAACTTCACTAAATAAATTTGTTTATATTAAAAAATGTGAGTTAAACAATAAGTCATTTTTTGATGACACATTCTCTTTAACAGCATTTTGCGAGATGTTTTACAGCAGCTAAATAGGCATAGGAGCCTGTGAACAGGAGGGGACCCGTTTTTGTACACAACTTTCCCTAGTTACCGGCCACCTCGCTCTTCTTTTACAGGCTGGAGCAGTGGGCGCAGATTTGATGATATCTTTTTTGCGGGATTTCTTTCTTAAATTTCTGAGATCCAAGTTATATTATACTTAATGGAAATTGTTTTTTATGATGAAAGGGCGTTGTCTCGCTTCAAGGATTGATTTTTATGTTAATGTTCTTGCTTTATATCTTGGCTCGGTGCATGGTCGTCCGATTACCAGGTGTCCTTTCTATTCTGGTTTGTAACGTTTGTATGGGCTGCATCAGGCTCGTCAGGTTGCTATAGCTACTGACCGGTGTGATCTCTCATGTCTAGGCTGCAGTGATTGTTGCTATAGCCTCATATCCTGGCTTCTACTGCAGCCTAGTGGAAGCCAGTAACACGCCCCTGGAAAATCAAAGTGAAACCAAATGGAAATACATTACTAAGGTAAGAGGGTATCAATGTAGTGAGTACAACCCATTTAACCCGATGAACGACCTTTGCGCTATCCATAGTCCAGGTGGTTTTTGGTGGTTAACGAGCATGTCGTCATGGTACGTTCCCGCGATCCTGAGCATCGCGCAAACTCTAAAGCTGAGGTTCGCGCGCAAGAAGGGCGCGGGGTGGCAGCTGTATATTACAGCTGATATCCCGCGAGCGTCGGGCCCTGACCCGGATCGCTCCGGGGGGAGGCTGAGCGGAGGAATCCAATGGTATTATCGCGACGATCGGGTCGCTAATAAACTAGGGAGACGCAGGAGGAGAGGCTCCACCTGTAGTCATTGTCCGGCACGGCAGCAGCGCAGGATCATAGGCGGAAGCCCTGTGCAAGGCTCAGGCCTACCTTACATGAACAGCACGGAAGGCACGTGAATGGCCTTCCGGGTTGTACTGTGACGGACGATGCCGGCCGTGACCTGTTGGGCCATGACTCCGGTCTATCGTGACTGTAGTGTTACTCATAGGTACCAGTATTGAGCAACTAGCTATGCATACTGCATGCCTTAGTGATTGAGGGATCTGAAGATCTCTCATTTCAATTACCCGGGGGGTTTTGGTTTTGATATTTTGTGAGGTATTATGTGATTTTATTGGATTTATTTTTATTTAGGTTTTCTTGGTAATTATCTCATACATAGTTTAATGTTATGTATTTTATCAGGTCTAAGCACCGTGGCACAAGGGTATTTCGGCATTGCGCACATTATTTTGTGACTATATGGTTAGTATTGGACACATTTGTGGTATTCGCGAGTGCAGTAACGACTGGGCCCTAGAAATCTGTTTGTTAATTTAACCGTACTGAGTGAAAGTCGTATAAAATAAAAAATATAATAAACTATTTCAGAATTAGTAAAGATTATTGTTCCATCCCGCAGGCTCATAAATTGGAATATCAATAAGCGATCAATTAATACTCAGTATAATGCCAAAGTTGATGGTTACCTTATGTAAACGGCAGTTAAGACCGCTAATATTACAATGTCCGGTGTACAGCGCGGTTGTCGGTTTATTGTTTTTGGGAGTGACGAGCCTTGAAGTGAGAGAGGCATGTTTTGTGGGGGGGTCTCATAGTTTTTTATAGGGGAGGGGGGGTGGGTAAGGGAGGGTTGCTACAGTAATAAATAAAAACTTGGTTATAGTGGGTTATCTCCATTTGCGTTTAGCGACCAAAAGGAGTTATTGCTATACTTATCACGGATACTGCCTAACGGGGTGAAATGGTGAAATTTGCTTTTTGTTAAAAACTCTGTCGAATGGATGGGGCTAGGTGGGGCGTCTACACAGGGGCAGCACTTATTAGGGTGGGGTTTTGCGTGATTTTTGAGGGACACTAATTTAATGGAGTCGTTGTATTTTTCTAGGCATTAGCATCTAGCATATAATTACTAAGTCAAGTTAAGATCACTAAGCAACAGTAATATTGTATTTGGGTTTGGCGTCGCAGACGAGGGACACGATGAATTTTTTCGGTTGTCGGGTTGGGTTGTTTTGGTCTGGGGGGGTGGGTGTAGTTTTGAAGGAGGGTTTTTATGTTTAGTTGTGTGTATTCTGGGTGGTTCGGGGTTGTAAGCGTGTATGGACTGCTTTGTTAAAGCTTAAAGGTGCTTTATATACCGATACTTCAGAGTCCGATATTTAATATAAAATAATATAATTACAACTACCAAGATTGCGTATTTTGTTCTTAACATCTCAGAAAAACATTTTTAAAAATACGTAGAAATAGTTCATAACTGCATCCCCAGATTGGTACATAATATAAATATCTTCTAAATAACATCCCGCAAGATAGAAACTAGCCCATGAACAGCTATTGATCACTGATTAATTAAAAAATAGTATATTGGTGTCTGAATAGGACTAACTGTATTATTAGAAAGTGGTTATTGGAAGGTTGTAGTGCTATATGAGGGTGGGTTTTTGGTTTTTTTAAGTTTAAAATTTTACGTGGGAAATAGGTATTGCTTTTGATGGTAATTCGTACCGACAACCCTTGGTTAAGGGGATCACATCTTTACTCTCTGCACGGCGTATTGCTGGGTTTTAATTTGAATACTCATATAATATTCAATGACTCGTTAGGGTAGGGGACCCCCAGGGGCATTGCCCATTGCTTAAAAAAAAATTTGGATAACTGGTGCATCCAAAATGACCCAGTACACACCCTAGATGGATCCTGATGGGTGTTGATCACAAATGGATGCGCGACTTTCTGGATGGTTTCGCTGCTGATTACTGTGGGGGCTTTGAATCTTGCGACTTGGCCCTCCATTTGCGGCGGTCGTATAGCCAATTAGCGGAGCCTCCGGTTGCGCCGGACTGCGCACCTTTTCATGGGGTATCCCATTGTGGGTGGGGTGGGAAGTAAGTGGTATGTTTGGGTAGGTTCTTTGTGGGTGGGGGAGGGGGGGCCAAGGAGGTCCTCTGGAGATTAGGTGATACATGCGGTATAGCGATTTGTGCAGATGTTGGGATATTTATAGTTGTGTGGTGCTAGGGGGTCTACTGCTTTGGACGATAAAATAATTTTGTGATTCTCATGTGGAGGGCATATACTCAAGCACCGGAGTGAGTTGCATGGTAGGGGGCTGTAGGTTCCATAATATGAAGATGTTATTTAGGGCGTGTTTAGTTATGTTCGTAGGCTCCTTAGGGTGTCCCCAATCCTGATAATTGGGAATTATATATAATCGGTTGGCAAACTGAGACCCTGAGCGTTGTGTAGGTGCTCCGCATATTCGAGGGGCGTTTGGGGGTGCACTTTAGTGGCTAGTGGGCCTCTGCGTGGGGAGTGAGCGTTATTCAGGCAGTCCTGGTCTGAGGCTTGGGAGTGGTAGGTGAACTGGGTAAGTGGAATATGTGTAACGGAGTGGAATATGGGGGTTCGTTGGGAATGTTTGTGGGTTTTTGACGCGCATTTTTTTTGGGTTTGGGGGTTTGTGATAAGAATAGGTGGAGGGGTTTGGGAGTAATATGGGTTTGTGACAGGTTGGGGGTATGATTTCAGGACGTTTGAGGGGGGAGTTCTGATCGGGTTGGGGGGCGTGCGAGGAGATAGATGGCTGATCTGTGGGGGGGTTGGAATTGGCTGGCAACCGCTAAGCCTCGGCTAAGTATCGGGTGGTGGGACACGTTTTTTTTTGTGTGTTGTCGATTGGGCGATTGAAGAGTAGGTCGTTTTATATATATGATGGAGATCTATGGGTTTTATGTGAAGGACTTGTGATGGCGGGTATGTGTGGAGTGGAGTGGGTGTTAAGTTGGGGGGGGGGGTTGTTGGTGAGGGCGGGATAGATGATTGGGCCTGGATTTCGGTCTTTTTTGAGATTTTTGGGGTCACACTTATGGGGCTGGTTTTGAGGGGTGTGGGGGCTATTATCATTTACTTGGTTGGGTGGTGTTTATTTAGCGGAGGGTAGTTAGTATATAGAATCAATGTGTCACGTAGTTTTACTATTCGCTCGGTATGCCGGAATCGTGGGTAATATTCTGTAGGCACAATTTGGAGTGGCGATATGTTTGGGTCTCATTGTCAGTGTGCTAAAAATATGGGACCTGTGTTCAGGAGAAGGTGCATAACAGGCCTCGGGTCCTTAAGGGGTTGGCTAAGCTTGTAGAAATTGCTTTGCACGACACTTTACAGACCTCCAGTAGTCCTTGTTCATGTAGCAGGAATATGCTAGTGAAGCCACCCACAGCCTAGCCAGGATAGTGTATGTCTGAAACGGGCTTGGCTCTGTGAAAACTGCATTGGGAGACATTCCCTGATGGAGGTCGGTGAATAATCTGACGGTTTTGGCAGGGTGAGTTCAGGTAAGGAGGGGGGGCACATCATTTCCATGATTAATTGCTTTTTAGTCGCTTAATAACTATGGGGTGTGACGCATTTCCAAGGTTTAGTCCTCGAGATAGGGGATGTCTGTTGTAGTCGTGGAAAATGGGGGGGTCTGGACAGTTCCAGTTGTCAGATTGGATTGTCCCTGCACAACACCGATCTGTCAGAATTGGTTTGAAATCGTCTGACTGTGGAGGAACACACAAATTGTGGGGAACTATCCCTGCGGACAGTGTGGTTTAGTATGATGATGGCGAGGTTAAATAACAATTAATCAGTCCACAATAGAGATCTATGGTTATATTGTATGCTCTGAAGGGTAGATTGACTTGTGGATCTCGTTCCTGGTGTGTGGATAATAGGTTCAGGGCTTATGTGGTCAAATGAGCAGGTGGGAATCCCCTTCACACATTTGGATGCCTTCCCACCCGCTGAAAACGTCCCAAATGGGCATTTCTGAAGTGTGTATGGAGCAGGCTCACACACTGAGCTCGCTCCATACACGGCGGGTGGCTACTGTTCATTATAGCTGTCAACCGGCGCTAGCAGCAGGGAATGGAGCCACCTCCTATCCCTGCTGTTAACACTTTAGACGCCATGGCTAAACTGAGAACTGGTAATGATCAGTTGCCATGGCAACCAGCAGCATTATGCAGGGTGTAATAGGTAATGATTGAAATTCATATAATATTATGGCAGACACAGGGTATCGGACTGGCCCAGGAAAATTCGCAGGTGTGAGCCCGCGGGCCTATTATTCTGCCAGAGATGAGGGACATAGTAATATAATATATTTACATTCACACACACACAAACACCCTACCTACTCGAGAGGCCCATATGCCTATTACCTGCCTTAGGGAGCCCATATATACATGCATGTGGGGTGGTAAAAGTTGTCCTTCCGGAGGGGACACATCATTACTGACTTTGCTCACTGTGGAGCCAACATTGAGGTATTAGCGCGACTTCGGAGGGACCATTTGTTGGTCGGCCTAAATGAGGAGAGATCCTATTGAGTGTCCGTTTATGAGGTGGAACTATACACATACGGAGGGGTGCACTTACTTACAATGAACTGATTGCTGGAAAAGTGGTCACGGATTCTAAGGTGATATTTGGGGCCAATCTAACTGGGAGGTGTGTTGTTCGGGTGAAGTCACCATGGTGGGTGGGGATCCGGTTATGCAGATAGGTGATATAGTAAAAGGAACATATCGGAGAAACGGTTCTCTGCTGGGTGTCTCTAATTTTGTAGCGGGATTGGGATTGATTGGATTGGGGGCGGCTAAGTGGTTGGGGGTTGGTGGATGGTTTGGGGTGGGGGGAGGTGGCAGTCATACGTTGTGGTGAAGGGGATATGTGGGAAGGGAGGGGGTGGCGTAGGGTGGCTACGGAATATTTGGTGGTGAGATTCGTGTCAGGTGGGAAGGTATGATTCAGGATCGTTTTGTGGTGTAGGGATTGTGGTTTAAATGTTGGGCGGTTATTATCGCAGCTATAGTTGTGGGTTGATGAGATAGCGGTCAATATTGTCGGTGGGTGTGTTCAGTCTAGATGGAGCGTGGTTGTTATGGGAGTCATGAGGAGGTATTTACAGTGTCTGATTGAAATTAATTGTAGGGCCACCACCAGTGGATTGTCGGTTTCATTTTTAGTTCTAAATTTTTGGATGTGTTACTGCAACGCCATTTCACAATTTGATATAATCTAATAACTGAATGGTCACAGTAAGATTTCGGATTGTAATGAGGTTTTTGTACTAACACAAAATCGTCAATATGCATTAAACCAAAATTTTGACCGATGCAAAAAGTCATGGGCACTACACCCAACAGAAAAGTACATTAATATTTTGTAGATCTCCTTTTGCATAAATTAACAGCTCTTGTCGCTTCCTGTAGATTTTAAATCAGTTCCTGGATCCTGGATGGAGGTATTTTTGACCATTCTCTTGACTCAATAACAATGCAAGTTCAGTTCTGGTTTTGATGGTCGCCTGCATGGACAGCGCTTCAAAGTATCCCACAGATGTTTCAATGATATTCAGGTATGGGGACTGGGTTTGGCCATTCCAGGTACATTGTTTGTAACTTGTTCCCTCTGCATGAATTGCCTGGAGTAGATTTGGAGCTGTGTTTAGGATCTATTGCTTGCTGAAATATCCATCCCCGGCGTAACTTCAAATTCATCACTGATTCTTGTACATTATTCTGAAGAATCTGCTGATTACTGAGTTGAATCCATGGACCCTCAACTTTAACAAGATTCCCGGTGCCGGCATTGGCACACACCCCCAAAGCATGATGGAACCTTCACCAAATTTTACAGTGGTTAGCAAGTGTTTTTCTTGGAATGCTGTGTTTTTGGGACGCCATGCATAACGCCTTTTTGTATGACAAACAACTAAAATCTTTGTTTCTTCAGTCCACAGGACCTTCTTCCAAAACGAAGCTGGCTTGCCCAAATGTGCTTTTGCATACCTAGGCGACTCTGTTTGTGGTTGTGCTTTCAGAAACGGCTTCTTTCGCTCACTCTCCCATAAGCTTCTCCTTGTGCAAAAGTGTGCTGTATTGTTGGGCCCATGCACAGTGACACCATCTGCAGCAGATGATGCTGCAGCTCTTTGGAGGTGGTCTGTGGATTGTCCATGACTGTTCTCACCATTTCTTCTTCTCTGCCTTTCTGATATTTTTCTTGGCCTGCCAATTTGGGCTTAACAAAAAATGTCCCTGTGGTCTTCCATTTCCTTACTATGTTCTCACCCGTGGAAACTGACAGGTTAGATCTCTGAGACAACTTTTTGTTTCCTTCCCTGAACAACTATGTTGAAAAAATCTTTGTTTTCAGATTATTTGAGAGTTGTTTTGAGGGCCCATGATGCCCTCTTCACAGGAGATTCAAATAGGAGAACAACTTGCAATTGGCCCCCTTTAAAATCCCTTTTCTCATCATTGGATACACCTGGCTATAAAGTTCAAAGCTCAGTGAGGTTACAAAACCATGTTGTGCTTCAAAAAGTCAGTAAAAAGTAGTTAGGAGTATTTCAAATCAAATAAAATGATAGGGTACCCACTTTTTTTACACCAGTCAAAAATTTGGTTTAATGCATATTGCACATTTTGTGTTAGTAAAATAAAACCTCTTTTTCAATCCGCAAATATTACTGTGTCCATCAGTTATAGTATATATAAAATTGAATGGCTGTTGAAAACACCCAAATATTTAGAACAAAAAATGATTAAGATTAATAGGGGTGCCCAAACTTTTTCATATGACTGTATTTGGTCTTAATTATTGGTAATTTTATCCTTGGTATTCTGGTTTTATGTATTGGTGTTATTTAGTAACTGTATGACCATTATTTAGTGGTTTTATACTCAGTACTTTGTGTTATAGCGTTTGATATATTTTTATATGAAAAGTATCATTCGGGGTCCGGGAGGGACGTATATCCTTAGACCTTTTATGTTCACCACCGGTGGCCTGCTGCCATTAGGTGGGGGGAGACTCAGGGAAACCCCAGCGCTCCATCCTTTTATTACAGATTAGTGTGATAATGTCATCACATAGGTCTATATACGTTGAAGCAAGACTGTGCGCCGCAGGCGGGACACCGCACAGATGGTGGCGACAGCGAGGCAAAGCGGGCCCCTAAAATAAACTCCTCTGGTGGGCCCTAGGCACTCTAGTCCGACACTGGAAGTACAACAGTACCGCTGTATATAGGGCAACCAATCGTGTCCCTAGTGGTCAAGCACCCTATGGGAACTAAGTATTAAAGGGGTTTTCGCACTACAAGGATTGCTTTTAATGTTAAAGATCTTGCAAAAAACAAGTCACTTTGCAATATGTCCATTAACAGTATCCTACCTATTCCTAGATATCCACTCTTGTATGGGCTGCATCAGCTCCTCAGGTTGCTATAGCGACAGACCTGTTCGATCTCTGATAGGCTGCCAGCACTGGTTGCTATAGCTACAGACGTGGCTTCTACTGCAGCCTAGTAGAAGCCAGTAAACACACCCTGAATTCAAAGTGAAACCAAGAAAACAGGACTGAGGTCAGATAAATCAATGTAGTGAGACAACGCCTTTAAGGACATAGGAGACGCAGAGAGTGACAGAAAGGCAACAGCAGTTTCACGTTTGGTCACGCTTCCTCTAAGCGGCTTAGCGGAAGTGTAACCGAACGCGAAACGGCTGTTGCCTTTCTGTCGCTCTGTGCGTATCCTATGAATCTGAATACCCTGGATGTTACAAGGTGCTAAATTAATTTTGATTTTGATCTCTGCAAGTGGTGAGTGCCATGGGGATTACTCTTCTTTACCTTATTTAAATTTGACTGTGCACCACCAGGAGTATACATATAATATAGTGTACACACCATCCAGTGAATCTTATATCCTGAAGTTGCAGAGTGGTACTAAAGTTGTTTTGTTTCTCCTTCCTGAAAAATTCAAATACAACTGCGACCTTAAGGCCATGTTCACACAGCTTAATTTAGGACAGATTTAAGCCTGTATTTTGCGGCATACCGCGCGAATTACGGGTGAAATCCGTCCCAGTCATTACAGTAATCCACAGTTCTCAGAGAACGTGTGAACATAGCCTAAGGGGTTAAAGTGGTTTCTAGTGCTGCAAGTTGCACCAACCACAAGTAATCCTTAAATGTGGTACTGAAAGCATCATCATCACCCCCTAATGCCATTTGATGTACGTCATAATGCCGGTAATAATGTATAGGCCTCACTTGCTGTGCCAGCTGTAAATTACAGCTGACACCAACTGCAAACAGGAGGGATCGGAGCTGGCTCCAGTCCCAGCTGCTTAACCCTTTAGACACCATGGCAATCACAGCCGCAGTGTCTAAATAAAAGAGGAATGCTGCTAATGTGATGAGATTACAGGGTGCCAAACGGTTGCCATGGCAGACAGAAGCCTATTGAAGGTTTCTGTAGGTGACATGTTGCCTTGCATATGGCAGGAAGTAATAGGCGAGCCATCCTGGGACACCTTTCTGCATTATCTATATAATGCATAATGATGAATGGGAGATTGAGCCCCTTAGTGGCCAACTGCCCTAGGGGAACTGCAAGCACCAGTGTGTAAAAAAAAAAAAAAAAAAAAAAAAAAAAAAAAAAGGAAAAGTTCAAAACATCCTCCCATTGCCATTTTACAAACAAAAGAAGTTACTCATTGTTGGTATCACCATTGCCATAAAAATCCAATAACATCATTTATCATGTGTGATTAACACTATAAAAAAAAAATGCAACGACAAAATTGTGGATTTTTAGTTCTTTCACGTGCCCAGAAAATTAGAATAAAGTGATCAGAGTACTGATGAAAACTCCACTTCAGCCCATGAGAAATGAGACCTTATTCATGTATGTAGGTGGAAAACCAAAACAAGTTACTGATTGTAAAATATGGTGCTGCAGCACGAAGTAAAAAAACAGAATTTGTTTTTTTGAAGTACTAAAACATAACAAAAACTCTACATATTATGGTATCACCAGAATTGTACTGACCTGCAGAATACAGATAACATGTCGTTTATACTGAACAGTGAATGCCATAAAATCAATTCAACTCCACTTAGAATTCTTTTTGTTACCCAACAACAGTGTGTTTTAGATTCCAGCCTCCCCCACCGCCACTGTGGCTTCTGACAGCATCCCATGCCAGATACATGGTGCCCCAGTGCATTACTGGGAAGACGGAGAAGCAGCAATGCTCCAACCTCTATGCTCAGCAGAGCACCCACTGCTCTGCACACTGCTCTTCGGCACAGGTAAGTGTATTTCCTGAGGAAAGAATGAATTGGTGGAGAGAGGAAGCGTTTAGAGTGGGGGCGAGCTGAGGGTTAGGGTGTGGGGTTTCAGGGCTGACAGTTGGGGCTGGGTTAGATTATGGAGAAGGCTGGGGGCTGCTTACCTTCCAACTTTCCCAGATCCTGTGGGACAGTGCTGGATTCCACCTACGGTATTGGGCAGCTGGAAGTATGGTCTGGGGCTGCCCAAACTTTTTAACGGTTTGCACATCTTCAGACCTTATTTGGTCTTGTATAGTGGTATCATTGATAGCAATAGACTTGGTATACTGGTTTGTGCAGGAACAGTTCAGTGATAAAATTTGCTGCTTGTATAGCAGTATTACCGTATTTTTCGGACTATAAGGCGCAAAAAAGCCTATATTTTC
>JAODAL010056214.1:0-23441 GCA_025379985.1 Phyllomedusa bahiana | reverse complement strand
GAAACGGGCCAAAAACCCCCTCCCCCGGCAGCAGCGCCCAGTGCACCATGCCTTGCAGCCAGCCCAAGGGCCCACCACCTCTGCAAAGGGAGCGTTTCTCTTTACATCATCTCCCGGCCCCAAAAGCCCGCTCCTCCTACTAGGGCCCCAGCATCGTTCAGCGAGGTTTGCAAAGAGACAACAGAATGCCCAACCACCTAAGTGCAGAACGCCCCGTACTCTGCCCCAAGTTGTTGGTGCTGCAGTCCCCCCCCTTTTTCCAAAATGGGTGGAAGGTTCCAACCCCGAAATTTTTTTTTCCAAAAAAAGGCAGTCCCACACTTCATAAATTGAAACAGAAGGTGGGCCAGCCCCTTGACTTATCGGTTTGTCAGGCGGACGTCTGGAGCTGTAAAACGGTCAGGGCCAGTACAGTCCTTTACGGCCCCGGGTTTTGAAGGGCTCCGGCCAGGCCCCAAAAACAATTTGGGACGGGAAACCCCCTTTTCTCTCCACGTTTCAAACTGGGCCCTGCGCCAATTCCGCCCCTCCTCCTCCACCCCCCACCATCTCACCTCCACAAGTACCCTCCATCATACCACATGTGAGGGGACAGCGGGTCACGCAGTTTACACCTGGCTTTGCCCCAACAATCACACAGGGAGGAAATGCTCCCGCAAGCGAAGAAATCGATTGTGGCTTTCTTTTCCCCGCCAACTGCAAATTGGAAACCCGGTGACGGGCAAAGGGGAACAGGTTCCCCCCCGCACCGAGGGGGATGTCATGCGCCCTGCATGGCACGTGTTTTAATCTGGTTTTGAAAAGGGTTTCCCGAATCTTCCCCCATCCAAAAAATCGAAAATGGGCCCGAAACTGTCAGCACTTTATCCATTCCCACAAAACCAGGGAAAACCCCCCCTCGAGTTGCAGCCAGAAGGCCCCCCCCAACACCCTTATATCGATGTTTCCACCCGTTGGAATTTCCCCCTGCACATGTTGGCCGACTGTAGAAAAAAAAGGCATTAACAAATTTTTTGATGGCCCGGCGGACAGGAGTACTCCCCTTGTAATTTGATGTCCCAGGGCAGCCCCAGCGTGACACCTGCCCTTTGTTAGGCCCTTAAGGCCCCTTATTTTCATCGCCAGACTACGGATAATAACGTCATTCCACGCTTTAGTCCGAACAGATGCTGAAAAATCTGTCTGGGGGGGGACTGGAGACGTGGCGACTACATCTCGCGGGCCACATGATCCGTGGGGACTGAAATGGGGAAAGGGGGAAAAGGAGGAGGGCATTGGAGCAAAACATTGTCTGGTGAAAAGATTGGGTTTCTACCCAGGGGACAAAGAGGAGGACAAGCACTGGAGAGGAGATGGGGAGGGAAACAGGCAGTGACCCCCCAAGGGACCGTGGCAGTATACAGTGGAGATGGAGGCAGGGAGCCCCTCGAGTCACTTGTGCAGATGGGCCGCAGCATGCTGATTTTCCTGGCTAGTCACAGCCGAATAGTCACCATCCAGCAGAGGGATGACTTCTGGCTCTCCACCCTATTGGACCCTCACTACCGGTCCAAAATGGAGCCTTTTTCCCAGCTATTGAGAGGAGACAAACTCAAATACTATAGGAAATCCTCGTAGTCAGTTGGCCGCTGCCTATGTGCGGCATCGTCCCTCCTCTGACAGGTCTGACCGAGGGTTTCTTCAGCGCTCACGTACTACAGCCCGGCTGCGGGGGAGGTGGGGGTAGGAGCAGTACCAGCTCCATCAGCAGCAACCTAAGTCTGGAGTCACTGATGACAGCTTCCTTCACCCGCCTAGTGAGGAGGGCAGTCCGCCAGCAGCAGCAGGACCTGGAGCAGACCCTAACCAAAGGTGGTTGGCCTACTTGGACAGCACTCTGCCACCCAGTTAGAAGATCCCTGGACTACTGGGCAGCCAAACTGGATGTGTGGCTGCAACTTGCCGAGTTTGCAGTGGAGAAGCTGTCCTGCCCAACCAGTGCCCAACCAGTTCAGTGCAGCGGGGCCATCGTTACCCCAAGGAGAACCCGCTTGTCCACGGGAATGTGGAACGACTGACCTTGTCAAGATGAATCAGGCGTGGATCGGCCAGATTTCCACACACCAATGCTTAGGCGTCAGACTACATCAGCCATTGACGCCTCACCCAAACTGTGAGAAATGAGTCTGGGTTCAAACTACCTGCCTCACCACTAATCTGATGCCGCCACCCGCCTGATGCCACCCATCTGCTGACAGTTGCGCCATCTGCCACCAACCATCTTTACCAAGGACTGGTATTGCCACCCACCTCCACACTGTGTCATTGTGCCACTCTCTGACCTCATGCTGCTGCCGCCGTCACCTCCACTCTCTGTCATTGTGCCACTCTGTGGCCAACTCCAGTTTTTGCCACCTCCAGAATGTCATTGTGCCACTGTCTGACCTCATGCTGCTGCTGTGGCTGCTGCCGTGACCTACACACTTGTCATTGTCCCACTGTCTGACCTCATGCTGCTGCTGTGGCTGATCCCGTGACCTACACACTCTGTCATTGTGCCACGTCTGACCCATGCGCGCTGTGGCTGCTGCGTGACCTACACCTGTATCATTGGCCACTCTGGGCCTACCCCTTTTTTTCTGCCACCTCTAGAAGTCATTGTGCCACTGTCTACCTCATCTCTGCTGCTGTTGAGCCGTCAACCCACACTGGTCATTGTGCCACTTTTTTGGCCTCTCCTGTTTTTGCCACCTCCAGAAGTCATTGTGCCACTCTCTGACCTCATGCGCTGTGGCCCCCCCCACACCTCCACACCTTTCACGGGATTTGCCACCGAGCCCCAGCTTTTTTTTTTTCCAGCTGCCCGCTGCCATGACTTTATCAGGGTACATTCCCCCCTTTTTTTTTTTTGGTCGTTTTGCCCTCTTTGTGCCCAGGGAATTTTAAAGTGAAGCATTTTAAGAGCGGCGGCATCATCGCTGTCTATAAAACACAAAAAATTGTATGAAGACCAAAACCGCCCCCCCCTGATATTTTGCATGCAAACGTTTTTACAGCAAACCCCGCATGCTTGTCACCGGAAAAAGCTGTTTTTTTAACGTGATTGTCCCGAATAATTCGAACGAAGTTTTTTTTTGCCAGAAATTTTGGCAAAGTGAACGAACCGAATTTCGGAAATTCCCATCTCTATAAATTTAAAAAACACCATTTAAAAAACATATTGTCCCCAAAAAAAAGCCCTCATATGTCTAAAAGGTGGGAAAAAAAAAAGAATTTTTTGACTTTTTTTTTTTTTTTTGGGATCAAATGTTGATCTTTGTTTCAATTTTATTTTTCTGCTCTATTCTATATACTGCAGTAGCCGGCTCCAGTGGTCCCCTCGAGAAACCCGAGGGACACAAAAAAGATCATACAAGTTTCTATTCATGAATGCTTTCGAACAGCTTTTATTTTATTTCTAGTCTGCTGTGATGTGTTTGTAATCACTGATATTACTACAATAACTCCGTAACTACCTGATTGAGAGCTAGATTTATCATAGATGCTGTATTGGTTTAATATTTTAACATAAAATAATTTTAGCTGAATTGTATATAACAATTTTATATATTTTAAATATTTTGACGCAATACCAAGTGAGTACAATACAATACCAAAGGGGTCACATACTATCTCACAATCGCTTTTCACAAATTTTTGTCCCTTCCACAAAATCTGTTGCCACAATCGTTGTCTCACATTCGCTTCTAAGTTCTTTTTCCATTCCCGCCCCCCCACATTCCCCCCTCTGTCCACATTCTTCTTCCCCAATGTCCCCTATCCACAAGTTTCCCCCAAACCTATGTCATCAACTATCGACAAATGGCTAAAGACTCCCCCCCCATCCAGGCCCCCCCACCCAAAAATTACCCCTCCCCCCTTGAAACGCACCTCACACCCCCTAAAAAAACACCCGGCAGGTAAAAGGAAATCCATAAGGGGCCGGGGGCCCCCTTTTTCAAACGGGACAAGTGTATGCTGCCACTATACTAGCCCGAATAAATTTTCAACACCACCATATGGAGAACACAAGAAATTCCGACACAGCCAGGTCACATCACATTACACTGAATACACCTGATCTAGAAGTAAAATAACTCCTGACGTCGGGGACTCACTGGGATGTGTTATCGGATGATTTCGTTCTTTTTCCCACTCAGGGATCGTTTTTTTTTTCCCTTTTTTTCTTCCCTTTTCCCTTCCACACCCCCCATGAGCCCTTGTCCCGGCCACAACTTACCCCTGCAAATTTTATACACAAATTTTTTTAAATCGTCACTTTAAAGCATCTTTTTTAACCCTATTCCCCACCTCTTACAAACTCCCCAGCGGGGAAGGGGGGGGATAAAACCCAAAAACTTAAGAACACAATCTCCAAAGGGGGTTGGGAGGGGGGGAAGGACAAACCCCCCCGGAAATTATGCACAGCCATGGGCTGCTCCACTCAAAATTTAAAATTTTCCCAAGGTGGGAGAAAGGGCCCCCAGGTAGCTAGTTTGGGGCCCATTTAGGTGGGTAGACCCCCACGGGGAAAATTTTGGTGGGCCGGCCCCCAGGCATTTGGTTGGTACCCAAGTAAGATAGTTTAAGGGGCCCACGGGTGGGTAGGGAAATAGCCCCCAGGAGAAATTTGGGCCCCCATTTAGGTTGGTTTAAGGTAGGTGTTGGTAAATTCCCCTTTATTAGGGTGTAGGAAAGGTGTTGGGGGGCCGAAAAAAGTTTAAAAAAAAAGAAAAAGGGGGGGTTTTTTTTAAAAAAGGGGGGTTAAAAAAAAGGGGCCCCCCTTTTAAGATGGGGCTGAGGTGGGTCATCCCCCCCCTTTATTAGTAAAACAGGTAGTCGGGGCCCCCCTTTCGAAAAGTAAAAAAGGTAGCCCAAGGCCACCTTTGATATATTCAGGAAGGCGGGGCCCCCCTTAAATTTTTGACGGGTTCAGGGGCCCCTTTAGTTTGAAGTCAGGTAGCCGGGGCCCCCTTTTAGAGGGGTGGGCAGGAAATTTCCAGGGCCCCTTTTAAAGGGTTTGGCAGGAGTCGGGCCCCATTTAGATAGTAAAAACAGGTACCCCGCCCCCTTTAAATACTTTAGGCGGGTTAGCCGGAAACCCCCTTTAAATACATTGGGCCCCCATTTGACATCTGCCGGGCCCCCCTTTTAAAGGGACTTTAGGCGGGGCCCCCCCTTTAAGACATTAGGCAGGCCCCCCCCTTTATATTTTTAGCCCAACGGCCCCCCCTTTAACATTGGGCCGGGGCCCCCCCTTTAAAACATTAGGCCCCCCCCCCCTTTTTTTTATTTTGCCGGGGCCCCCCTTTTTTATATTAGCCGGGCCCCCCTTTTAAAATTTTAGTTTTCCCTCAGCCCGGGGTGGGCCCAAAAAGAAAAATTGAAAATTTGTTAAAACCCCAACAGAGGGCGCGTGGGCTTCTCCCCCCTTTCCCCATAAGGCCTTGTGATATGCGGGTTTTCCCAAAAAAAGGGGGCGAAAAGGCAAAAAAAAAACCTTTTAAAAAACCCGTTCTTTTTGGGGTTGCTCCCCTTTAAAGGGAGAGATCCCCCCTTCCTGACTACCCGATGCCCCCCAAACACAGCCAGCCTGTACTTCTCACTCTGCACTAAAGAGGGAAAAAAACCCCGAAAAAAGCATTTCTTTAGATGAAATTTACGGGCCCTTTTGGCTAAAAAATCCTTTTTGCTTTCTCAAGACTGGGTTGGGTAAAAAAAGAAAAAGGGAGGATTTGTTAAAAACCAAAACGAGGGTGCTGGGGGCTTCTCAGACCCTTCCCATAATGCCCTTTTGATATAATTTAAATATTTTAGTAAAACCTGGGAAAAGGAAGTATACTTCCACATGCTTCCACATGAACTGATGTTGCCACGATTCACATGGAATCATTATAAAGCACTCCCCTTCCAATAAAAATAGTGAACAAACCAAGTATGTCACAGTTTTAATTGGGTATATTTTTTAGAGAATGGGAAAGTTTTTTCAATATAAATAATATAATAAAAGTTTTTAAAAACACACCGAAGCAAAAGGTAACAAAGTTTTAACTTTTGACTTTCAAGTCCATTCTTTATCATCACTACAACTTTTTAATGTTAGACTAAACCCTTTAAATTTTTCTTGGGGTAACCCCATAGATACAGATTTCCTAAAAGGTACAACCAATAAAATTTTTTGGGAATTTGTTTAAACAAACTTTTCAATGGGGCAACCTGAAGGCGACACTTTTATACAATTTAAAGTAGTCAGTGTACACTTTTATAACAGTGGGAACTTTTGGGGGTGCCCCTCAAAAAAAACAACACACAAACCCTCAATGTCCCAAAACCCCCGGGAACAAAAATGAGTACACCCCCAAGGGAAAATGGGGGAAATTGTGCCTGTTTCCATTTTCCTTCCCCAATTTTCATGTAATCGTTTTGTGTTTTTCAAGATCTCAGGTTTTGAAGGGGGGGCAGGGTGTTTAATTTTTTTTGTTTTCGCTTTTACCCCGCTCTCATACTGGTCAATGGAAAAAACAACATGGGCATCCCCCATTTGGGAAAGAAAATCTCTGAGGATCTTGAAAAAAAGAATTGTTTTTCTCTACATTTAAAATTGGGCCCCGACAATAAAAGATTACAAACCCCCCAAAAATGTGGTTTAAAACCAAAAGGTTCCATTCAGAACCGCCTTCACCATGGTCGACCAAAGAAGTTAAGAGCACATGCTCAGCGTCATATCTAGAGATTGTCTTTTCAAAATAAATGTATGCCACATTGCTGCAGTTGTTATATGGTTAAAAGGGTCAGCCTGTCAATGCTCAGACCATACGTCACACATGGCATCAAAGAAAGCCTGCAAACAGTTTGCTGAAGACAAGCAGACTAAGGACATGGATTACTGGAACCATGTCCTGTGCCGTGATAAGACCAAGATAAACTTATTTGGTTCAGATGGTATCACGCGTGTGTGACGGCAACCAGATGAGGAGTACAAAGACAAGTGTGTCTTGCCTACAGTCAAGCCTGGTTGTGGGAGTGTCATGGTTTGGGGCTGCATGAGTGCTGCTGGCTGTGGGGGGTACAGTTCATGAAACCATGAATGCAAACGTGTACTGTGACATACTGAAGCATAGCATGATCCCCTCCTTCAGAAACTGGGCTGCAGGGCAGTATTTCAACAGAATAACGACCCCAAACACACCGCCAAGATGACCACTGCCTTGCTAAAGAAAATGAGGATAAAGGCGCTGGACTGGCCAAGCATGTCTCCAGACCTAAACCCTATTGAGCATCTGTGGGGCATCATCAAACGGAAGGTGGAGGAGCACAAGGTCACTAACATCCGCCAGCTCCATGATATCGTCGTGGAGGAGTGGAAGAAGATTCCAGTGGCTGCAACCTGTGAAGCTGTAGTGAGCTCCATGCCCAAGGGAGTTAAGGCAGTGCTGGAAAATAATGGTGGCCACACAAAATATCGATACATTGGGCACAATTTATGTACTCACTTTTGTTGCCAGCAGACAGTGATGGTTGTGTGTTGCGTCATTCTCAAAAAACATATAACGACACGTATTCTCTTTCGAGTGTCCCTAGGCAGGCATCATATTAGGGTCTCCAGCCCTATTTCAACTCATTTGAACATAGCACTGTAGTGAGCCAGCCTTTATGTTTAAAAAACTATTAGCAACTTTTATTACAAACTTTCTTCTAGTAATAATAAATATCAAACATTAAAAATCTTTTAAACAAAAGGGATATTTAGATTAGTTGTTGCAGCAGGTGCCTTTCACAGGATTTATAGTCCAAATCTTCACCCAAGCATTGGGTTTAGGAGGAGACGCCAGGAGACCGGGCTTACTGCGTCTCACACTCGCTGTAACATTTCTCAAGCCTTGAGGACTTCCTCGAATAGTTGCAGCGAGTGTAGACGCAGTCTGCCCGGTCTCCTGGCGTCTCCTCCTAAACCCATACCTGGGTAAAGATTTGGACTATAAATCCTGTAAAAGGCGCTTGCCGCAATGACTAATTAAAGTATCCCTTTTGCTTACAAGATTTTTAATGTTTTGATATTTATTATTACTAGAAGAAAGTTTGTAATAAAAGTTGCTAATAGTTTTTTAAACATAAAGGCCCCCGCAGCACTGAACATCTGCTCTGATGCCACACTACTGGCCGGGAAGACAGCTTCTCCAGTGCAAACTCGGCCAGTTGCGGCCACACATCAAGTTTGGCTGCCCAGTAGTCCAGCGGATCTTCTACCTGGGGTGGCAGAGTGCTGTCCAAGTAGGCCACCACCTGCCGTCAGGGGTCTGCTCCAGGTCCTGCTGCTGCTGTTGGTGAGTACTCTACTCACTAGGCGGGTGAAGGAAGCTGCCCATCAACGACTCCATACTTAGGCTGCTGCTGATGGAGCTGCTACTGCTCCTACCCCCTCACCTCCCCACAGCAGCCATGGCAGTGGTACGTGAGTGATGAGGACCCCCCCGTCACACCTGCCACAGGATGGACAATGGCGCATATAGGCAGCGGCCAACTGACTACATAGGATTTCTCTATAGTACGCAAGTTTCTCCTCTCTCTCGGCAGGTGGAAAAAAGGCATCCATTTTGGACCGGTAGCGAGGGTCCAAGAGGGTGGAGAGCCAGAAATCATCCCTCTGCTGGATGGTGACTATTCGGCTGTCACAAGCCAGGCAAATCAGCATGCTGCGGGCCATCTGCGCAAGTGACTCTGAGGGACTCCCTGCCTCCATCTCCACTGTATACTGCCACGGTGTGTCTGGGTCATCTGCCTCGTCTTCCTCATCTCCCTCTACCTCCTCCGGATGCTCCTGCTCCTCCTCTCCTGTCACCTGAGTAGAAAAACCACTCATTTCGCCAGACACTGCTTGTGCTCCAATGTCCTCCTCCTCCTCCTCCAGTTCAGCCCCCACCGGACTCATGTGGCCGTGAGATGTAGTTGCCACGTCTCCATTTCCCTGACCAGACAGATTTTGCAGTTTCGTTAAAGGGATAAAGCAGGGGAATTGACGTTATTCATCCGGTCCGGCGACTGCCCAAAATTGCCCGCTTTAGGGCCTTAAACAATTCTTGGGCCACCCCCCAGTTGGGCGTGCCAAGGGGCAGACCCCCGCCCCCCGCAGCCCGCGAACAGCCCGCGATGGAAAACCCCAGCTCAAATCGAGGACGGCACCCTAAAGAGTCACGGAAAAGTTGTTTCCCTATTTTTTTTATTTAACTGCCGTTGGCCATTTTGAGTTTTTCCTGGTTAGATTTTTTAAATCCCGGTCTGATTTTTTGGGGTGGTCATAAAAAAAGTGACTTTTCCATAGTAAAAGGATCTGTAAATGCCCACGCCCCAAACCTTTTGGAAAGGACGGGGGTTAAAGGGCCCGAGTCATTTTGAAGTCATGAGCCTTTTCCCCCCCCCCGGTAGGGGTTCGTTTTAGCAAATTGCTAAAAAAGGCCCTCGGAGTTTTGGGAAGATGGGTGAGACTTTTTCCCCCTCTGTGTTACTAAATAAACAAGGCTCAGGTTGTTTAGCATCTGCGGGGTCTTAAAAATTAGAAGCAAAATCTCAATAGGGAACTTTGGGGGTTGGGGGAATACCGGGGGGTTTACAGCCCCACAGTAGGAAATTTACTGTGCAGGGGTAAAACGGGTTTATTTTTTTTGGGGTAGGTTGGGGAAACTTTTTTAAAATTTTATAGTGTTCAGGGGAAGCTGAGAGACTGTGACCGGGAACAAGGGGGGGCCCATTTTGGGTGTAGTATTCACCGGGAAAACAGGGGAAAAGAGGAGGATATCTCCAGGTTTAACTTTTTAAAACCCGAGAAAAAAAATTTCCAGCAAAAGCTGAGACTGCCGAAAAAATTTAGTTGCTGGGAAAAAAAAGGGGAAGAATATGAAATCTTTAGAAAAGTATCGAGGCGGGTTATGTGACAAGGGGATGGTTAGACAGGGCCCACAGGCCATTTAAAGAGTTCGGGGGGAAATGCAGAAAAAATTTTTATGTTGAATTTTGAGGGAAACTGGGGGGTTCGGGAGAGCGCTAAAAAGGTTGTTCGGTTACTGAAATGTCCCGATAGATTTGGGATTTTAAGAGGGGCCGCTGTCCCTTTCCGCCCCCGCCCAATAAGGCCCCCGTAATGGTCCGGAGGGGGGCCCTTTTTTTTGTATGTGGAGAAAAAAAACCGATGGGGGGAAACTTGTTGAGTTTTGGGGGTGCTGCCCCGAAAACGCCCCAAAAAGGGCGACCTAAACCCCCCAAAGTCCCGGCCCCTATTTTTTTTAGTACCCCCCCCGGGGCATTTAACTATGGGGTCCCACCGCCCCCACCGCAGAGAGTGATCGGGGCCGGCCTAAACCCCCTGTGGCACCGCTCCGGGAAAGCAAAAACCCCCCCACCCCCGGCCGCATTTTTTCGCCCTTTGGGTTTCAGAAGAGGTGAGACGCTGTTTCCCGGGCCCCAACCCCCCCCGGGGGGAAGGAAAAAACTGCTTTTAAAATGACTATTATTTTAAAATATCACAACCAGGGGGGCCCCCTATAAGGTTAGGCCACCCCGCCCCCCCTTCTCTTCTGTGGGTTTAAAAAACCGGGTTTTTGGGGTTTAAATCACACCCCTGTCGCGGGACACCCTTCAAAATTTTATGGTGGTAATGGTGCGGCCAATCTGTGATTTAAACCCCAAAAGGCCCAAACCCCGGGGCCCAGATTCCTTGACATCCCTTAGCTGTTTTGGGGAAGATGGTCGCATTCATAAGTCCCCTTCACCGTCCCAATTAAGGGGTTTTTAGCCCCTTCCCGGGACTGATGACCCGTTTCCTATTTACCCGAAACCTCCCCTGTGAATCTGCTTGGAGGGCCCTTCTGAGTCATGGGGGGTAAAAAATAAGTATCCCTCCAAAGGCAGGGAATTGGGACCTTTTTTGCCCCGGCATCTGAAAAAGGGGGATAGCTTCCCGCTCCCCCCTAAGGCCTTACCTAATTATGATGCCCCCAAAAATTTAAAACCCATGCCCAAGATTCCCCAAACCTTCTAAAAACAGCAAACCCCCGGGGGACTTAGGGGCCCTTAAAGGGCCCTTGAGGGATTTTGGGGAATTTACTGCCAAAACCTGTGGTCTTTTTGTCTAAAGGGAAGGGAGGGTTTAACCCCCTTTTCCACAAAACCCTTTGAAGCCCGGGAAACGGCAAAAGGCCTAAAGGGTTTCAAAACCCAGCCCCTTACAAAACCCTGGTGCCCCAAATTTACCCGTACTTTTTAATTTGAAAACCACCCCTCTGGGTCCCTCACCAAGCCCATGGGGAAAACAACCCCTTGGGATACTTTTTAACGCGGATCCATTTGTTTGTACGGGCCCCCAACTGCTTGAAGGGCTGAACAGGGAACCCCCACGTTTTTTACGGGAAAAGACCGCAGCCCTTTGTCCGGGGACATGATGAAATTATTCAGGCACCCCCCTTGACCTTGTGCCCCCCTTTAACAGCAAAACCTTGCCAAACCAAAAGGGATCATCAGCCCCCATCTACCTTACGGGGCTCTTTACTGCTGCCCCCAAATGTTTTCTTTTTTAAAGCGGTGCACCTTTTTCTGAACCCAAACTCTTTTTCCCATGGCGCAGGGGGTGAGGATGTTTGATGAAAAGGAAAGGAAAGATCATGACCATGATTCCCCTTGGAACTCTGGCGAAGAAATCAATCAAAAAGCCACAGGGGTAAACTGAAAAAATTTCCCCAAAGCAGATCTCCCCTGTGGACAATGGTTCAAGATATCAAAGAAAAACGGGACTTTTCATAAAAGGTTTTTGCAAAAACCACAAGGACAAACCCTCATGGCAAAGCCCCTCCCCCCGCATTTCTCGCTAAAGTTGCGAAACTTCAAGCTCTGGAAGAGGCCTGAAAAAAAGGGCTAAAGGGCAAAAATGCAAAACCTTTTACTAAACCCCCAGATACCCTTAGGGCATTGCCCACTTTTTTGGACAATTTCTGGAAAAATTTAGAGGATTCATACAGCAGCGGACCCCCTGTGAAGCAGCAGTGAAAATTCATAGCCCCTATTGTCACCCCTTTAAAACTCCCAAACCCAAAAGGTACCCGGGTCTGAAAGTAAAAGGGCTCATGGAAAAGCAAAAAAAGGGGGAAACCCGGGGGGAAAACCATACCGGACCAAGCCCCCAAGGAAGGGGCCCCTAGGCCCCGTGAAAATCCAGGGGCGGGCGGGAAAGCTACCCCCATTAGGCAATCACCGGGGTTAAAAGAGAAGGTTTAAAAGGATCGGGAACTCCCACCCTAAAAGAGGGAAACCCGGGGAATGGAAAACCAGGGAGCCCCCTTTGGTTTTATGAAAAAACACCGGGCCCCCTCCCAAGGGGAAACAAAAAGGGAAAAAGGGGAAGGATTTATGTGCAGAAAAAAACCTAGGGGAAAATACAAGGGACTTTTTTCCCCCCCTGGGGCGAATCCCCCCTGCAAATTGGGGAAAGGGCCCCATGGGGCCACTCCCCGGGGAAAAGGGAACCAAGCTTTGGCCTATGTCAAAAGCTGTACAAACCCCAGGAAATCACCCCAATGATTGCCCTAAATCAAGCCTTTTCCCAGTCGTGCCCCCTGCAACCACCCCCTACAGCTAAATTTTTCCCCAAGGCCAGCACTTGGCGAAGCCAAAAATACCCCCTTCCCAAAGGATCCAAGTGGCCCACTTTCCAGATCCCAAAAGGTTTGGAAAATACGAAAAATGTCTTAGTGGAGGGGAAACAGTTTTTTCGGGAGGGCCCCAGAAGCATCCCCAGTAAACCAACATGAACCCCCAAAAAGTAACGGAAAAAAGAATTTTTGTTTACTGAAATCTTGTTTTTTTGGGAATCCCTCGGTAAATCGATTTTCAAAAAGGGGTTCCGGCCTTTCTTTTCCCTTCGGTTTTCCGGGGAAAATTTAAAGGGAACTTTTTTAGGGGTAAATTTGGGCCCTTCCCCACGCCGAAACCATCCCCAAAGCCTCGAAGGGTAGAGAAAAATTTAAGGGTACGTAAAAGAAAAATTTCTTAAAAATGCCCAGTGTTTTCCCCATTCCCTTTGGGACAAAAACTTCTCCCTTTTTTTTCTGTACCATATCAACACACTCCACAGGAAAAAGGGCCTGCCCCCCTTTAAAATTTTGTTTGGAAAACCCCCCAAACCATTTTTGAAATTGGGGAGCGGGAAGGGGATGAGGGGTACTGTTTTAACCCCCTGTTAAATTTTGTGATTAAAAATTTCCCAAAAGATTTGGGACAAAATTTGCATGCAGCATTTTTGTTCCCTTTTCCCAAATTACGGGTGAAATTTTTCACAAACCTTCAAACCAGGAGTTTTGGTGTATGTGAAAAGGCAATTTCAGAAAAAATTCCCTAGAACCCAGTTTTGAAGGCCCATTCACAGTGGTTTTTATAAACCCCCGATGCGGTCAAATTGGAAGGAAACCCAAACCTTGATCCAGCCTCTCACTGAAAAGGGGACCCCACCACTGATAGGCTCTTGTAAAAACCCTTTGCATTTTGTGTGGTTTTCGGGGAGGGAGTAAGAGGGGGGCCCATTTTTTTGGGGGGCCCTAACCCCAAACCCGGTTCAGATTTTTTCTCATTTGATTACTGTGAAAAATTTTGCCTCGGGTTTCCGGTTTGAAAGGGGTGGGTCTAAAATTTAACAAGAAGCTCTAAATTTCAGGGACAGCTCAAATTTGTTTTGTGCCCGCCCGGGGAATAAAAATTTTGCTACAAACGGGTTCCGATGGGGGAGGGAAAAACGGGTGGGGGATTGGGGATTAAGCCCAAAGAAGGGGGGGACTAAAAAAAAAGACAAAATGGGAGGCCCCCTGTTGCCCCGGGTTGAAAAGGCCGGGGCCCCAATTTAAAAGGGGAGGGGGCTTTTGGTTTTTTCCTTTAAAAAATGTTCCCCCTCTCTTTTTTGAATTTCGAAAAACCCCTTGTCAGGGAGCCCTTGGGAAAGTATTTCCTGGGACCCTATTACGGATCTTTCAACCCCCCAAATTGGGCCCTTTATAAAATTAAAAAAGATGTTAAAAGGGAAAAAAAACCACAGACCCCCCCCTGCCCCCCCAACCCCGGGGAAGGGGCGATTTTTTCAAAAAATTTTTAGAGATGAGCCCCCTATCCCTAATATCCCGATGGGAAAAATGTTTTTCTCCTTTCGAGCCCCAGACACCCGCCAAAAAAGAATCTGTGGTTAAAAAGGGGGGAAAAATAACTTTTACCCCCCACAATCTGACTGTTGGCTGTCGGGGCTTGTGCGGGAAACCCAAACCCAAACACATGGAAACCCACCCTTCCCACTTTGGGGGATGAAACAAAAGCAGCTGTTTTTTAAAAAACCCAAATCAGGAACAAAAAAAGGGTGGGAAGGGGGTTTAAATTTTTTTAAAACCCCCTTTTAATTTTAAACCCCCAAGGAATCCCCTCCGGGGAAAAGGTGGGGTATTACCCGGCAATTACACTTGTTTTTTCCCCTAAGGGAAAATCAGTCCAAAGCCCTCTTTTGGGAATTTTCCCTAAAAAGGGTTTTTGGTCGGGGAAAATTTAAACCCTAAAGGTGAACTCTTCAATCCACAGGTTTTTTCCCTTAGATGTTTTGGGTTGGGGGAAAGATGGAAAGATTAAAAACAGTTTACCACCCCGGGGAAAAAGGTAAAGAAACGGGGTTTTAAGTTTTCCATCCCTTTTTTAGACCACCCCTTGGGATCTGGCCCCCCCCATAGGCCCCTTCCCAAAGGAAAAAGGAAAAACCCAATCCAAATTTTGTCGATGGAGTCCAATGTCTACATTATGCCATGGGTTTCCCTAGGGGGGCCCAGAACATTTTAACCCCAAGTTTTCAATAGCAGAAAGGGTTTTCCCTCTCTTATTCCCCGGCCCAAATAACAAAAATGTAGTTTTGTTAATTTTTTTATTTTTCCCCCAAACGAGGGGTTTTTTCAATTACAGCAGAGAGGGGATTCCAAGGTGTCTACGAGGGCTGGGCCCCAAATCCCAGAATAAACCCTGCAAAAACCGTTTTGGCAAAAAGAGGGGGTTTTTTTAAGCCGAAAAAGGGGGGTTTATGGTATGGTAGGAAAAGAAGGGTTTTTACTTACACCCCCAGACAACACAGGGGTAAATGGGGAAGATTCCCGTTCCCCCTGGGTAAAATCGGGATTTATCGAAAAAACTTAAGGGAATTCAGGAGTGGATACTTCCGGGGCAAATTTGGTTTTAGGTTTGGATGGGGGGTGGAAGCAAGGTTTACAACAAAAATTGGGTAAAATTTCTACGGTTAAATTTGGGGGGTTTGCTGTTTGTTCTTTGCTGTTGTGCCCCCCTTTAAAAAAAATCTACGGGCCAAAAATTTGCCTCTGGGGAAACCCGGTGGTATTTTTTCTAATGCAAGAACGGGAAACCCTCTGTTTGAATAAAAAAAGATAAAGACATTCCCCCATATAAAAGAGGGAAAAATGCAAAAACAAAAGAATCAATTAATTTAGGGGTTTGAACGGGAAGACCTCCCCATCGAAAGGTAGTTTAGTGGGGAGGAAGGACGGGAGTTGCTTGATTAAAAATGGCTCCCCTGCCCAAAACCCCAGAATAAATCCCCAAACCCACCCCCACGATGTGAGACTCCATAAGGCTAAATCTATGTAAAATTTGAGTTTGAGTATGGGGGGAAATTGGGATTTTTTGGGGGGGAAAGTGGGGGGTAAAAACTATTTTGGGACATGTGGTTTTTAAAAAGCTAAAGTTTGTTTTTAAGAAAAAACCAAGCTTTTCCCCCTTATAAGACCCTTCAGATACCCTTTTTAGGACGATGAATTTTGGGAGAATTTGGGGGGCATTTAAGATGGGCCCCGATTTTTATGTATATATCCCCAAAAAGCGACTGGTTTTTTTCCCCATGTCCCCAAAAAACCACTGACTGATACAAAACCCGAAACTTTTTTCTGCCTAGAACTAAATTTTAACCCAAAAGAGAACTTTTTTGCCAAACCCCCCCCTATGGGGCTTTTCCCACTGCCAGGCTCCCCACTCACTGCAAACCCCTAAAAAATTTTGGGAACCCCCCTGAATAAAGATTTGGAGGGGGCATGGGAAAAAATTGGACCAAACAAAGGTTGACTCTTTTTTCATTTGGGCCGGCCCCCGCACTTAGACACTGATTTGGAGACCGGGGTGGGAAAAGGAGATCCATTGTCGCTTTATTTGACCTGAAAAAAATAATGGGCCTCCTCAAAGGGGCCGGGGGAAACCCGGAGGTGTCACGCATGAACTGCCCCCCTTTTGGGTGACTTCAAAAATTTTCACAGGGGAGACTCCTGTCCTTGGATCATCCAAAAAAACGTTAAAACCCCTTTTTCCCCTGTTCAAAAAGAATTGGTCCCAACCCAAAAGGAGGCCCGGAATTCCCAAAGGGGGGAAAAATCGCAAATCGGGCCCATTTTTTGGGGGAGGAAGTTTCGCCGCGCACTCAAAGGGGAAATGTGCTTGGGTTTGTAGGAATGGAAAAAAGTGCATGCACAGTTTCCTGGGGCCCTTTTTAGAATGTCTTTCGATGGGGGAAACTTCGGGGAAATTTTGGGCAAACCCCATTTTGGGAAAACCCTTTCGGCCAAAGCAAGGGACTTTTTTTCATCCCCCTCGGTGCAATGTGGACAAACCCTGGTTTTTCCTTTCCCTTGTCTGTCACCCTGGTTCCCATTTTAGTTGTCACGGGAAAGCCAACATTGATTTTTCGTTTTATGAGGGGGCATTCCCCTCCCGTGTGACTTTGTTGGGCCCCGGCAAACCAGGGGTAAAAATGTGTGGAAACCCCTGGGCCCTGCCAAAAGGGGATGATGGAGCAACCCGGGTGAGGGGGTGGTGGGGGAGGAGGCGGGCTTGGCGCAGGAAAAGCCCTTTGACAACGTAGGGGGGGAAAGCGGCGTCTCCTGGGCCAAGTTGTTGGTTGGGGGCTGGGCAGGAAAACAAAAATTTTACAAGTTGGGGCCTTTAAAAGGGCATGTACTGTCCCCCCACCGAGTTACAGCAACATGTCCGCCGCCGTGCACCTTGGGAAAACATGATAGGCTCCAAGGGCTTGGGCCCACCTTCTGTTCTACATATTTGTGTATGGCTGATACTGCCTTTTTGGAAAATAAATTACGGGTCGGAACTCTCCACCTCGGCTCGGCACAAGTCATTAGTTCTCTGAACGGTGCAGAGTCCCCCACTTGGAAAGGGAGGGACTGCAGTACCAACAACTTGGACAGGAGCACGGTCAGCTTCTGCACCTTAGGATGGGTTTGGACGCATACTGCTGTCTCTTGGCAATCGCCTCGGTGAACGATTTCTTTGGGGCCATTTAGTGGCGAGGAGAACTGAGCATCTGGCCCGGTTGATGATGGGAAAGATAAACATCCCCCTTTCCCAGCAGAGGGGGGTGGACCCTTGATGGCTGCAAGGGAAAGTGGGGCCCACGGGGTTTGTTTGTGCTGTTGCTGCGGGGCGGGGAAATGTAACCACCCTTTTTTTCCCCTTTCAGACAGTTTCCCCCAGGCCACTGGATGGTGCGCTGCAGGGGTTTTTAAAGAGGGCCGTGGTCCCAATGTTAGCCCCCTTTGGGCCAACTTCACTTTCTCCCCACAGATTCTCCCAAAATCACATTTTAGTCCTCGGTGTCTTAGAAAAAAAACTCCCAAAACCCAAACCCGCCGGGAGGGGTTTGGATTTTACCCCAAAACCCCCCCTGAACTGAGTGCTACTACCCCACTGCCTAACTGGCCCCTTGTGTTTAATTTTTGGACGTGCGAAGGGGGTTTTCTCCCCCATGTTTTTTTTTGGCTCCCAACCTCCCCACTGCTGCCACCCGGGCTGACTCACGGCCACCCCTACCGACTTGCGGGCTGCCCCGAGGGCCTAAAGCCCAAGCGGGAACCCTTTTTCCCCTGACGATGATGTGAACCCCTTGGAACCCCCACCCGGCCCCCAAAGTGGGGATCGGCTACTTGGCATCGATTGTGTTTTGCCATCACTGCTATTCTCCTCAACGGTCTCAGTTGTAGACCCTTTGACTGCTTGCAACAAAACCCTTTCCCGTTCCCAACTCTCCAACCCTTTATTTTCCCGGGCCTATCCCAAGAAGCAGCGGATGTCTGCCCCACCTTTTAAGTAAAAATAGCTGTTTGTCCTAAAGAGTTCGCCCTTCGCTGAAAAAAAAAAAAAAAAAAAAAATGGCGCTGAGCCCAAAACCAATAGTAGATTTGATGGGGGAAAATAAAACGGGCCAGAGGCAGGTGGGGGGAAGGGTGGGGGCGCTAAACCCCGCCCCAAAGGGGCCTGCCAACAAAGGGTTGGACTGACTTTCCCCACCAATTCTTGGCTGGGGTTGCCCAAAATGTCATTGGGGGGAAGTGGATAAACCTAGTAAAACCAACAAAAAAAAACCAGGGGTTTGTGGTCAAAAAACCGGGCCCGCTAGATGCCCTTGGCGTTCGGGCCCTCCCCGAGTCCCCCCTGCTGCGATGCCCCCTTTACTGTGTGCTCCCTGTGTCTGCCCCGGGAAAAACGTTTGTGCCACTGCCACTGAATGTGAATGGCCTCCCAACTCTCTGTCTGAATATGTTTGTTTAAAAAAATTAAAATTTTAACCCTTGGGTATGAAGTCCCCTACAGAACAACCAATGTAATTTAGACATATATAGGACCAAAAAATAGAGACACACCCTTTATTTTTTAGTCCAATAACACCCACAATCAAGACAAGAAGGTTAAATAAGCCTTGTGTAATGAGAAATATTGTACATAACATCCGATTTAATTTAGGCATAATTAGACCAAAAAATACAGACACCAAGGCAACATGTATGAACCTTGTCGCCCGTTTTCTGGTGTATACTCGCCTACACCTCCCGACCAATACCCCTGTCGGAACCAGGGATGCGGTGTTATCGCAGCATTGCCCATTCAGCCTGCGTCCCGCAATGAAGGCGGCATGGGTCGTGTGGGCGCGGTGTAAACGTTCCGGGCGGGCGCGCGCCACGCTCGAAAACCCCGAGGCATGTACGATGGCCTCTCGCCAAAGCACGGCGCAATGCAGTCACGGCAGCTCCGACAACCAGACCTAGTTAATTTGGTCAAAATGCCTCCGCCAGAAGCAAGTGAAGCAAGAACGGACATGCAGAAGCAGATAAAGATCGCGACAGAATCTCGCGCTCCGCTCCATGCACAGAGTATGATTCCGAAAAAAATCGCCTTTATAAAGCGAAAAACATTATCAGAAAATGGAGCTCAAACCTCAAAAATAAAAATAATTAAAAAAAAATTCCTTTCCAAAAATCTAGAACGGCGCAATTATCAAGGATTTGGATATTGGAAATGCCGGAAATACAGTAATTCAAATCTGAAAGCGATTCCCAGTGGTCGGCAGAAACCAGACAATCAAAAACGAGCGACTGTGAACCATTAAAACCTATGGAGAACGATTGACCCAATCAGAATCAACGC
Organism: Phyllomedusa bahiana; assembly: GCA_025379985.1. Taxonomy (NCBI): domain Eukaryota; kingdom Metazoa; phylum Chordata; class Amphibia; order Anura; family Hylidae; genus Phyllomedusa; species Phyllomedusa bahiana. The sequence goes on along the minus strand of JAODAL010056214.1, from coordinate 3,929 downwards.
GGACATTCAAAATACGAAAAATGCAGAAAAGAGCTGATTGGTTTGACTAGCTGCTATGCTAATCTCAGCCAATCAAATAGAGACGACAGGGACCCATTATAGCCTATGGAGAATTGTTTAACCAAACAAAATCAAGGCAGGGACAGTTCAAAATACAGTAAAAATGCAGAAAAGAGCCAAGCCGACTTTCCCATTGTAGTTTATGGAATATGCACAATGCATATCTCGCGCTTCTTTAACTCAGCGCCTGCGCATTGAGTATGAATAAAAAAATCATTTTAATTAATTAAAAAAATAAAATCAGATAAAGCGCTTGAAACCTCTTTAAATAAGGGCGACATGTATGAATTCGAACACTAAGTCTCTATGTAATCGCCAAAAATCAGTCGTAATCTCACACCTCTCCAAATCTCATAATCCTAGCATTGAAACAAAAAAGAGGTGACATGTATCAATTCAAACGCATACTTTTTTTTATAAACTGGCGCCGACACCACAGATTCTAATAGATAATAAGATGTAAAAACACAGATTTTTTGGCGCATTACATAAGTTTTCTTAGTGGCTCCATAAAAAAAAATATATTCAATAAAATTCTGTTATTTCTTTATGTCGTTCACCAAGGATCAATATATGGGTGCACGAAGATAAAGAAATAAACTTGAGTTTATTGATGTATAAATTTTTTTTATTTACTCCAATATTAATTTATCATTTATATATACACATCTGGGACAACTTCTGTAGTCTATCATATGATTTTGGCCATGTAACAGTTTTAGTTCTAGATTGCTTTAGCAAACACCATAGCTCGCCTCTCCCCATGGTTTTCAAATAACAGCCCCTCTTTTATTTTACCATCACAGAGCTCGGAATTCCTTTTCCCCATAAACTCTATGAGAAAGTAGCATCCAGCTCTTGAAAGGCTAAGACTGGACGAGCCCCCCCGCCGCTGTCAACCAATCAGCTCGTCTTCTCCTTTTACTGTATTTTGAACTGTCCCGCCTTTGAAAATGATTGGGACATTTTTTCTCCTTAGGTTATAATGGGGTCTCCCCTAGTCGCTCCTATTCAGATTGGTCAATTATCCTCCTAGGAGATCAACTCCTCTGTCGCTCCTATTTCCCAGTTGGCTGGTTATCTGACCATCAAAGACTTAAATAAAACAATTTGAATACTTATTTTCTCCGGCGATTCTCTCTAATGCAATTCCCTATTAGCCCGATCTCGGCGACAAACGCGTTTTCGGATTTAACTGATTTATTTTTAGAGAAGGTTTTCAGTGCTTATCTTGATATATGTTTTACACTTATTATAAATATTTTTTTTTTATTCATACCTCCATGCCGCACCCTGACGCCGAAGATTTGGCATTCCCCATCACTCCATAGACTACAATGGGATGAATGACACTTCGCCAGATTGGCTGGGATAAGCAAGCCACCGCTCTCCTCAACCAATCACCTCTATTCTGTATTTACTGATTTGGAAATGTCCCGCCTTTGCTTTTTGTCTATATTGCATCCATAGGTTATAATGTCCCCCTGTCCTACTATTCTGATTGGTCAAACTTCTCAGTAGGATATAATTGGTCCCTGTCGCTCCTAATCGGATTGGCTGGCTTCTGCCGACCAATGAGAAGCACTTAAACAATTTAAATTACTGTATTGCCCTCAATTTTCTCTATTCATTCCTAGTAGCGCCACCTCGCGACAAAACGCATTGTGAGGGATGTAAGGGCATTTATTTTGTAATCAAAGTTCAGCCGTTAGCTGATAATATTTACACTTATTCAAAATGATTTTTTATTCATACTCCATGGCCGCACGCGCTGAGCGCCGAGATGCATTGCGCCCTCTCTCCATAGACTACAATGGGAGAAGTAGCTCACGCTCTGATGGCTTGGATAAGCAAGCCAACCGCGAGCCAACCATCTCTCTCTCTGTAAATTTGTGACTAGTAAAATTGAACTGTCCCTGCCTTTGATCTGAATGGTCAATAGTTTTCTCCATTAGTTTAATGGTTCACTGTCCTCCTATTCTGATTGCCCGTTTAAATCCGACCAATGAGATAAGCTTTTCAGAATTTGAATTACTGTTCTTTTTATTTTTTTTTTTTTTTTTTTTTATTTTTTTTTTTTTTTTTTTTTGTTGTTTTGTTTTTTTTTTTTTTTTTTTATTTTATTATTTTTAGTATTTTCCCTCAGATTTCCAATATCCCTAATCTAGAATTAGGAAATATTGGACAAGTGATTTGTTTATGATTTTTATTTTTTAGGTTCCACTCTTTTTCTGAATGTTGAACGCCTTTATAAAAGGCAATTTTGATTATACTCCACCGTCATTGAATGATTCTCGCTGTTTTCCCACATCGAACAATTTTCGGCGCTTCCCTTTCTGCACCCATGCCCCGCACTGTGCCCCCACACACCTAGGCGAGGGCCAGGGACATTCCTCCAGTACGAGCGCACCTCCTCGGACGGCAATCTTTCTTCGGCCAGCCCCGCACAGAGCACCTCCATCCCGTACTTGCCCTCAAACACGGCGAGCGCGCCGGACTTCTTGCCCCCATGTATGACCACACTACCTTCCCGGCGAATCTTAAGGTGCACCCCGGAACTGGGCTCCTAAGTACTGCACTGCGTCCCAAACACTGGCGAGGCGCGGCGACGTTACCCCGCATGTTATGACGGCCCCGCGCCGACATAAAATCAGGCGCAGATTTCCGCCAAAAAACCATAAAGGTGCGCCCCGACGTGCCAAGCTTCATGCATTCGCCCCAAGTATTTTTTTCCAAATTACAACACAATCAAGAGTTAAAAGAAAGCCATGGTATGAAAATACCCTACAGAAAAATCAGATGTAATTTAGGCTATATAGACCCAAAAATACAGAACAACGAACCTTGTGTTTTTTAGTTCAAATACCCACAATTCAAGAGTTAAATTATGCTTGTGTATGAAATACCGTACAGAACAACCAGAAGTTAATTAGCGATATAGACCCAAAATAGGACAAACCCCTGTATTTTAGCCCAAAATTACCCTCATTCATGAAATAAATCAACCTTGTGTATGAAAATGAACTACAGAGCAACCAATTAATTTAGGCTTTTATAGGACCAACAAAATAGACACACTGTATTTTAAGTCCAATGATCCCACTATCAAGAAGTTAAAGTAACCTTGGGTATGAAATATCGTACAGAGCAACCAATGTAATTTAGGCATATATGGACCAAATAAAAAAAAAACACCCTGTATTTAGTGCAAATTACCACCATAACAAGGTTAAATTAAGCCTTGGGTGATTAAATGACCCTGCAAAACAACCAGAATTAATTGAGGCATAAATGTGACAGAAGTACACCCACCCTGACCTTAGGGAGAAACTCCACAAACTAAAACAAAAATAATATTATTTTTACTAATAATAATAATATTAATAATAATAGATAGAGTCCAATCACCCATCTCTAATATTTATATAGAGATGGCGAATCGATTCTAACGAAGTGGAATTGCGGTAGAATTTCACGGAAAATCGGTTCGGACGAATCGAACTTTGGTACTTCGTGGAACAAGTGTGCTTTGATTGATAAAATGCTGCGAGCACATGCGCTACAATGGGCAAAGCACTCATGGAGAAGAATGGCATCACTGCATGACATGTGCAAGATGAAAGCCAAGCAATACCGGCGGATTCTTGACGTCACCGCCAAATATCAGACCGAGCGCGCCGGCTGGGAGCTCACAACTCCTCGCACTGTACTGACAAAGTGCTTGCTCGGGTGGATAGCGCTTTCTGAAAACTGATTTTTTAACACAGCGATTTTTTGTGGGGTGTCTCAGCTTGTCTCAGAGACTGTTTCTCTGAATGTTCAATTCTGATTTTTTTGGGTATTGGATCTGAAATATCCCATGTGTGCGT
>JAODAL010056213.1:0-23442 GCA_025379985.1 Phyllomedusa bahiana | reverse complement strand
TCCTTTTCCGTCTGTGCTACTGCCAGCCGGTAGATAGAACATGGGTCGTCCCGTCAGTGCTACGGCAGCCGGGTGTAAATAGACCATGGCGACCGTCCGGTCCTTTGCGCTTACGGGCAGCCGGTTATAACAGACATCGGCGATCCGTTGCCGACTGTGCTACTGCAGCCGGGTATAATGGAACATTCCGACCGTCCGTCCTGTGCTACGGCAGCCGGGTAGACTAGAACATGGCGACCGTCCGTACTGTGCTACGGCAGTAGCGGGGTATAATAGAACTGGCGGACCGTCCGTCCTGTGATACGGCGCGGGCCGGGGTATAATAGAACCTGGCGCCCGTCCGTCCTGTGCTACGGCAGCCGGGTAGCATAGAACATGGCGACCGTCCGTCCTGTGCTACGGCAGCCGGGTGTAACAGAACATGGCGACCGTCCTGTCCTACGGCAGCCGGGTATAACAGGAACGGCGAGTCCGTCCATTAGTGCTACGGCAGCCGGGGTTATAACAGAACATGGCGACCGTCCATACTTTGCTACAGCAGACGGGTGTAATAGAACATGGCGGACCGTCCGTCATTGTGCTACTGCAGACCGAGGGTAAATGAATCATGGCGACGTCAGTCCTGTGCTACGGCAAGCCGGGGTATAACAGAACATGTGAGACCGTCCATGTGTACGGCAGCCGGGTGAGTATAACAGAACAAGGGCGTCCGTCTGTGCTACGGCAGCAGAGGTATAACAGAACATGGCGACCGTCCGTCCTTTGCTACGGCAGCCGGTTATAACAGAACATGGCGACCGTCCGTCCTGTGCTACTGCAGCCGGGTATAATGGAACATGGCGACCGTCCGTCGTTAGCTACGGCAGCCGGGTGATATTAGAACATGCGCACGTCGTCTGTGCTACTGCACGCCGCGGTATAATAGAAACATGGCGCCTCACCGTCGCCGTCCTGTGCTACCGCAGCCGGGTATAATAGAACATGGCGTCCGTCCGTCCTGTGCTACGGCAGCCGGGTATAACAGAACATGGCGACCGGCCGTCCTGTGCTACGGCAGCCGGGTATAATAGAACATGGCGACCGGCCGTCCTGTGCTACGGCAGCCGGGTATAATAGAACATGGCGACCGTACTGTGCTACGGCAGCCGGGTTTTATCATAGAACATGGCGACCGTCCTGTGCTTCGGCCGCCGGGTTTAACAGAACATGGCGTTCGCAGTCCTGTGCTACGGCAGGACGGGGTATAATAGAACATGGCTGTCGGTCATGTTGTACGGCAGCCGGGTATAATAGAAACATGGCGACGCGTCCTGTGCTATGGCAGCCGGGGCGGTATAATAGAACAATGGTGACCCGTCCTTCCTGTGCGTCAGCAGCCTGGTTTAATAGAACATGGCGACCGTCCGTCCTTTGCTACGGCAGCCGGTTATAAAAGAACATGGCGACCGTCCGTCCTGTGCTACGGCAGCCGGGTATAATAGAACATGGCGACCGTCCGTCCTGTGCTACGGCAGCCGGGTATAATAGAACATGGCGACTGTCCTGTGCTTCGGCAGCCGGGTATAATAAAACATGGTGACCGTCGTCCGTGGCTACTTGCAGCGTCGGGTATAATTTGACATGGCGACCGTCCGTCCGTGCTACGGCGAGCCGGGTATAATAGAACATGGCGAATGTCCTGTGCGTGCGGCAGCCGGGTATAATAGAAACATGGCGCCGTCCGTCCTGTGCTCGTGACAGCCGTAGGTTATAATAGCACATGGCGACCGTCCTGTGCTACGACAGCCGGGTATAATTAGAACTTGGCACCCGTCCTGTGCTACGGCCAGTCTCGGGTATAATAGCATGGCGACCGTCCATCCTGTGCTACGGCACGCGGGTATAAACAGAACATGGCGGAACCCGTCCTGTGCTAGTCAGCCGCGGTATATAGAAACATGGCATCCGTCCGTCCTGTGCTACGGGTATAATAGAACATGCGACCGTCCGTTACTGTGCTGACGACAGCCGGTATAATAGAAATGGCGAGCCGTTTCCTGTGCTACGACAGCAGGGTTATAATAGAACATGGCGACCCGTTCCGTGCTACGCCAGCCGGGTATAATAGACATTGGCGACTGTCCATCCTGTGCTTCGGCAGCCGGGGTTATAACAGAACATTTGGCGACGTCCCTGTGCTACGTCAGCGGGGTGGTTATAACTAGAACATTTGGCATCGTCCGTCCTGTGTGCTACGGCCAGCGGGTTATAACAGAATCCATGGCGACCTGTCCTGTGCTACGGCAGCCGGGGTATAATAGAACATGGTGACCGTTCTTTTCCTACTGCCAGGCCGGGTATATTTAGAACATGGCGACAGTACGTCCTGTGCTACGGCAGCCGGGGTATAACAGGAAACATGGCGAACGTCCGTCTGTGCATACAAGAGCCGGGTATAATAGAACAGTGGCGTCCGCCGTCATGTGCTACTGACAGCCGCGGTTATAACAGAACATGGCGACCGTCCGTCCTGTGCTACTGCAGACGGTGTAATATAAAAGACATGGCGACCGGTCCGTCCTGTGCTACGGCGAGCGTGGTATAACAGGAACATGGCGACTCCGTCTGTCTGTGCTACGGCCGGCCGGGGTATAAGACATGGCGAACCGTCCGTCTGTGCTACGGCCGCCGGGTATTATAGAACATGGCGGACCGTCCTGTGACGGCAGCCGGGTATAAGAGAACAGGCGAACCGTCCGTTCCTGTGTTCTGCAGCCGGGTATAATTAGAAACATGGGCGAGCCCTCCGTCCTGTGCTACTGCAGCGAAGGTATAATAGAAACATGGCGACCGTTCCTGTGCTACGGCAGCCGGGGTTTAATAGAACATGCGCGGACCATCCGTTCCTGTGCTACTGCAGGCCCGGGTATAATAGAACATGGGCGACCCTCCGTACCTGTGCTACTGCAGACGGGTATAATAGAACATGAGCGAGCCGTCCTGTGTTCTTCTGGCAGCCGGGTTGTAATAGAACATGGCGACCGTCCGTCCTGTGCTACTGCAGCCGGGTATAATAGAACATGGAGGACCGTCCGTCCTGTTGCTTCGGCAGCCGGGTATAACAGAACATGCGACCCGTCCGTCCTGTTGCTACGGCAGCCGGGTATAATGAACATGGATGACGTCGTCCTGTGCTTACGGCAGCCGGGTATAATGAACATTGGCGACCGGTCCGTTCCTGTGCTACGGCAAGCACGGTTTTAATAGACATGGCGACCGTCCGTCCTGTGTACTGCAGCGGGTATAATAGAAAAAACCCCCCCCAAATGGGGGCGGACCCGGTCCGTCCTGTGCTACGGCAGCCGGGTATAATAGAACATGGCGACCGTCCGTCCTGTGCTACGGCAGCCGGGTATAATAGAACATGGCGACCGTCCGTCCTGTGCTACTGCAGCCGGGTATAATAGAACATGGCGACCGTCCGTCCTGTGCTACTGCAGCCGGGTATAACAGAACATGGCGACCGTCCTGTGCTACGGCAGCCGGGTATAATAGAACATTGGCGACCATCCGTCCTGTTTGCTACTGCAGGGGTATAATTAGAACATGGCGAACGTCGTCCTGTGCTACGGCAGGCCGGGTAGAATAGAAATGGTGACCAGGTGTCGTCCTGTGCTACTGAGAGCCGGGTATAACAGATCATGGCGAACCGTCCGTTCCTGAGCTACGGCAGCGGGTTGGTGTATAATAGAAACATGGTTTGACCGTTTCCGTCCTGTGCTACGGAAGCCGGGGTATATAGAACATGGCGACCGTTCGTCTGTGCCCTACGGAGCGGGTGTAATAGACATGGCGACCGTCAGTCCTGTGCTACGGCAGCTCCTGGGTAGAATAGAACATGGAGAGCCGTCCGTCCAGTGTGACTACCGGCAGCCGGGTGATAATAGAACATGGCGACCGTTCCGTCTCTGTGCTACGGCAGCGGGCCGGGGGTATATAACAGAACATGGGCGACGTCCTGTGCTACGGCAGCCGGGTATAATAGAACATGGCGACCGTCTGTCCTGTGCTACGGACAGCCGTGTAAATAGAACATGACGACCGTCCTGTGATACGGCAGCCTGGGTATAATAAACATGGTCGAACCCGTCCATCCTGGTGCTACGGCAGCCGGGTATATACAGAAACATGGCGACCGTCCTGTGCTACGTCAGCCGGGTATAATAGAACATGGCATCCGTCCGTCCTGTGCTACTTCAGCCGGGTATAATAGAACATGGCGTCCGTCCTGTGCTACTGCAGCAGGGGGGTTTAACAGAAACATGGCGACCGTCCGTCCTGTGCTACGGCAGCCGGGTATAATAGAACATGGCGACCGTCCTGTGCTACGTCAGCCGGGTATAATAGAACATGGCTTCCGTCCGTCCTGTGCTACTGCAGCCGGGTATAATAGAACATGGCGTCCGTCCGTCCTGTGCTACTGCAGCCGGTTTATAAAACAGAAAACATGGCACCGTTCCTCCTGTGCTACGGCAGCGGGGGGTTTTAACAGAACATGGCGGCCGTCCGTCCTGTGCTACGCCCGCCGCGGTATAAAACAGTAACATGGCGATCCCGTCCGTACTGTGCTACGCCGCCCGGGTTTTAATAGAACATGGCGACCGTCCTGTGCTACGGCAGCCGGGTATAATAGAACATGGCGACCGTCCGTCCTGTGCTACTGCAGCCGGGGATAATAGAACATGGCGACCGTCCGTCCTGTGCTACGGCAGCCGAGCATAATAGAACAGGCGAGCCGTCTGTGCTACGGCAGCCGGGGTTTAATAGTACCTGGGCGACCATCCGTCCTGTGCTACTGCCGCAGGCGTATAATAGAACATGGCTAACGTCCGTCCTGTTGCTACGGCAGCCGGGTAATAATAGAACATGGTGACCGTCCGTCCTGTGCTACTGCAGCCGGGTATAATAGAACATGGCGACCGTCCTGTGCTACGGCCAGCCGGCGGTATAATACGAACATGGCGACCGTCCTGTGTACGGCAGTCCGGGGCTATAATGAACATGGCGACCGTCCGTCCTGTGCTACTGCAGCCGGCGTTTTATAGAAACATGCGACCGTCCATTGTTGCTAAGGCAGCCGGGTATAATAGAACATGGCGACCATCCGTCATGTGCTACTGCAGCCGGGGTATAATTGGTGGTATAATAGAACATTGGCGACCCGTACGTCCTGTGCTACTGGCAGCCGGGTATACAGAACATGGCGAACGTCCATGTGCTACGGCAGCAGGGTATACAGAATACATGGAGTCCGGCCTGTTGCTACGGCAGCCGGGTATTAACACGAACATAGGCGTCCGTCCTTTGCAACGGCAGACCGGGGTATAACCAAACATGGCGACCGTCCGTCCTGTGCTACTGCAGCCGGGGCAAATAGAACATGGGAAACCGTCCGTCCTGTGCTTTTTAAGGCAGACGGGGTATAATAGAACATGGCGCCCGTCCGTCCTGTGCTACTGCAGCCGGGTATAATAGAACATGGCGCCCGTCCGTCCTGTGCTACTGCAGCCGGGTATAATAGAACATGGCGTCCGTCCGTCCTGTGCTACGGCAGCCGGGTATAACAGAACATGGCGACCGTCCTGTGCTATGGCAGCCGGGTATAATAGAACATGGCGAGGCTCTTGCCGGCGTCCTGTTGCTACGGCAGCCGGGTTAATAGACACATGGTCGATGCTGCGTCCTGTGCTACGGCAGCCGGGTATTAATAGAACATGGCGTCCGTCCTGTGCTTACGGCAGCCGGGGATAACAGAACATGGCTGTCCGTCCTGTGCCTAGGCTCGCGAGGTATATTAGAACATGGCGTTCCGTCACTGGCTACGGCAGCCGGGTATAAATAGAACATGGCGGACCGTCCTGTGCTATGGCAGCCTAGTATATAATAGAACATGGGTGAACGTTCCGTCCTGTGCTTACGGCAGCTGGTATAATAGAACATGGCGAACGTCCTGTGCCACTACGACAGCCGGGGTATAATAGAACATGGCGAGGCCGTAACCGTCCTGTGCTAAGGCAGCCGGGTATATAGAAACATGGCAGACCGTCCGTCCTGTGTACGGCCAGCCGGGGTATTATAGAAAATGGCGACTGTCCTGTGCTGCGGCCACACGGGTATAATAATACATGGTGACCGTCCGTACCTGTGTGGCTACTGCAGCCGGGTTATAATAGGAACATGGCGAGCCGTCCGGTCCTGTGCTTACGGCAGCCGGGTATAATTAGAAAACATGGCGACTGTCCTGTGCTGAGGCCAGCCGGGGGGGGTATAATAGAACATGACCGACCATCCGTCGATGTGCTACGACAGCCGGGTATAATAGAACTTGGCGACCGTCCTGTGCTACGACAGCGCCGGGTATAATAGGAACATGGGCACCGTCCTGTGCTACGGCAGACGGGTGGGTATAATAGAACATGGCGACCGTCCATCCCTGTGCTACTTCAGCCGGGGTTATAATAGAACATGGCGACCGTCGTCCTGTGTACGGCAAGCCGGGTATAACAGAACATGGCGACCGTCCTGTGCTACGTCAGCCGGGTATAATAGAACATGGCATCCGTCCGTCCTGTGCTACGGGTATAATAGAACATGGCGACCGTCCGTCCTGTGCTACGGCAGCCGGTTATAACAGAACATGGCGACCGTACCTGTGCTACGGACCAGCAGGTTATAATAGAAACATTGGAGAGCGTCCTGTGCTACTGGATGCGGGTATAATAGAACATGGCGACCGTCCATCCTGTGATACGGCTGCCAGGGGTATAACAGAACATGGCGACCGCCGTTCCTGTGCTACGTAGCAGGGGTATAATGAACATGGCATCTCGTCGTCCTGTTGCTTTACGGGGCAGCCGAGGGGTATAACAGAACAATGGCGGACCGTCTGTGCTACGGCAAGCAGGGTATAATAGAACATGGTGACCTCCGTCCTGTGCTACTCAGCCCGGGTAATAATAGAACATGGCGGACGTCCTGTGCTACGGCAGACGGGGGTATAATAGAAACATGGCGACTCCCCGTCCTGTGCTTACGGCAGACGGGTATAATAGAACTGGCGAAGCGTACGTCCTGTGCTACTGCACCCGGTATAATAGTACATGGGCGACCGTCCTCCTGACCCTAGGCAGCCGGGTATATAGAACATGAGCGAGCCGTCCTCCTGTGCGACGGCAGCCGGGGATCTAACAGAACAGGCGATCCGTATGGTCCCGTGCCTGTGCTATGCAGCCAGGGTTATAATAGAACATGGCGTCCGTCCGTCCTGTGCTACTGCAGACCGGGGTATAAACAGAACATGGCAGACACGTCGTCCTGTGCTACTGCAGCGGGGTATAACAGAACTGGCGAGCCGTCCGTCTGTGCTACGGCAGCCGGGATAACGACTTGGCGACCGTCCGTCCTGTGCTACGGCCGAAAGCCGGGGTATAACAGATACATGGCGACCGTACCGTCCTGTGCTACGGCCGCCGGGTATAATAAGAACATGGCGGACGTCACTGTGCTACGCAGCCGTGCGGTATAATAGATCATGGCGACCGTCCGTCCTGTGCTTCTGCAGCCGGGTATAATAGAACATGGCGACCCTCCGTCCTGTGCTACTGCAGCCAGGTTAGTAGAAACATGGCGACCGTCTGTGTCGGCAGCCGGGTATATAGAACATGGTGCGAGCCATCGTCCTGATGTACTGCAGCAGGGTTATATAGACATGGCGAAACTCCGTCCTGTGCCTACTGCGAGCCGGCGGTATAGGTATAATAGAACATGGCGACCGTCCTGTGCTACGGCAGACGGGAGGTGTAATAGACATGGCGGACCGTCCGTCTGTGCCTACGGCAGCGGGGTATAATAGAAACATGAGACCTCCGTCCATGTGCTACGGCAGCCGGGTATAACAGAACATGGCGGACCCCGTCCGTCTCCTGTGCTACGGCAGCCGGGTATAAGAACATGGTGACCGTGCCGTCCTGTGCTACGGCAGGCCGGTATAAGTAGAACATGGGATCCGTCCGTCCTGTGCTTAACGGCAGCCGGGGGTGTATCAGAAAATGGCGGACGCCGTCGTCCTGTGCTACTGCAGCCGGTATAATAGAACATGGCGACGTCGCCCGTCCGTGTGCTACTGCAGGACCGGGTATATAGAACATGGCGACCGTCCTGTGTACGGCAGCCGGGTATAATAACATGTCGACCGTCGTCCTGTGCTTTGCAGCCGGGTATAATAGAACATGGCTGACCCTCCGTCCTGTGCTACTGCAAGCCGTGGTATACTGAACATGGCGACCCCCGTCCTGTGCTACGGCAGCGGGGTTTAATAGAACATGGGACCATCGTCTGTGCTACTGCAGCGGGTATAATAGAAAATGGCGAAACGTCCGTCCTGTGTGCTACGGCAGCGGTGAATAGGAAACATGGAGACCGTCCGTCCTGTGCTACGGCAGCCGGGGCTTAACAAGAAAATGGCGAACGTTCCGTCTGTGCTACGGCAGGCCGGTATAATAGAACATGGTGTGACTCCGTCTGTTGCTACGGCTGCCGGGTATAATAGAACATGGCGACCTCCCGTCCGTCCTGTGCGACGGCAGCGGGTGTAATAGAACAGGGCGACGTCCGTCCTGTGCCTACGGCAGCGGGTTAGGGTAGCAATAGACATGGGGGGGGAAGGACCGTCCGTCCTGTGTACGGCAGCCGGGTGGTTATAATAGAAACATGGCGACCGTCCGTCATGTGCTACGGCAGCCGGGGTATAACAGAACATGGCGAACCGTCTGTGCTACGGCAGACGGGTATTAATTTGAACAGGGGCGACCGTCTGTCCTGTGCTACGACAGCCGGGTATAATAGAACATGGCGACCGTCCTGTGCTACGGCAGCCGGGTATAATAGAACATGGCGACCGTCCATCCTGTGCTACGGCAGCCGGGTATAACAGAACATGGCGACCGTCCTGTGCTACGTTCAGCCGGGTAATAATAGAACATGGGCATCCATGTTCCGTCCTGTGCATAATTCAGATGCCGAGGATATATTAGAACATGGCTGTCCGTCCTCCTGTGCTACTGCAGCCCGGGTATAAAGAAATGGCGACGTCGTCCTGTGCTACGGCAGCCGGGTATAATAGAAACATGGCGACCGTACTGTGCTACGTCAGCGGGGGTATATAGAACATGGCATCCGTCCGTCATAGTGCTACTTCAGTCCAGGGTTATATAGAACATGGCGTCCGTCCGTCTGTGCTACTGCAGCGGGTATACAGGACATGGCGCACCAGTCCGTACTTGTGATAAGCAGCGGGGGTATAACAGAACATGGCGGCCGTCCGTCCTGTGCTTCGGCAGCCGGGTATAACAGAACATGGCGACCGTCCGTCCTGTGCTACGGCAGCCGGGTATAATAGAACATGGCGACCGTCCTGTGCTACGGCAGCCGGGTATAATAGAACATGGCGACCGTCCGTCCTGTGCTACTGCAGCCGGGTATAATAGAACATGGCGACCGTCCGTCCTGTGCTACTGCAGCCGGGTATAATAGAACATGGCGACCGTCCTGTGCTACGGCAGCCGGGTTTAATAGAACATGGCGACCATCCGTCCTGTGCTACTGCAGCCGGGTATAATAGAACATGGCGACCGTCCGTCCTGTGCTACGGCAGCCGGGTATAATAGAACATGGCGACCGTCCGTCCTGTGCTACGGCAGCCGGGTATAATAGAACATGGCGACCGTCCGTCCTGTGCTACGGCAGCCGGGTGTAATAGAACATGGCGACCGTCCGTCCTGTGCTACTGCAGCCGGGTATAATAGAACATGGCGACCGTCCGTCCTGTGCTACTGCAGCCGGGTTTAATAGAACATGGCGACCGTCCTGTGCTACGGCAGCCGGGTATAATAGAACATGGCGACCGTCCGTCCTGTGCTACTGCAGCCGGGTATAATAGAACATGGCGAACGTCCGTCCTGTGCTACGGCAGCCGGGTAGAATAGAACATGGAGACCGTCCGTCCTGTGCTACGGCAGCCGGGTGTAATAGAAATGGCGACGTCCGTCCTGTGCTACTGAGCCGGGTATAATAGAACATGGCGAGCGTCTCGTCCTCTGCACAGCAGCGGGTATAATAGAATTATGTGCGAACGTCCGTCCTGTGCTTGTACGGCAGCCGGGGTTGTAAAGAACATGGCGACCGTCCGTCCTGTGTACTGCAGGCCGGCCGGGATAATAGAACATGGCGGCCGACCGTCCGTCTCTGCTTCGGCAGCCGGGTATAATGAACATGGCGAACGTCCGTCTGTGCAACGGCAGCCGGGTATAATAGATCATGGCGGAACTGTCTCCGTCTGTTTGCTACGGAGCCGGTGTAGAATAGAAACATGGCGATCCCGTTACGTCCTGCTACTGCAGCCGGGTAGAATAGAACATGGCGCGCCGTCCGTTTACGGCTAGCGGGTGTAAATAGAAGCTTGGCGACCGTCAGTCCATGTGTACGGCAGCCGGTATAACAGAACATGGCGACGTCCGTTCCTGTGCTTTCTTCGGCCAGCCGGGTTATAAGCAGAACATGTGCTGACCCGTGGTACCGACCTGTGTACTGACAGCCGCGGTATAATGGAAATGCCGACCGTCCGTCCTGTGCTACGGCAGCCCAGGGGGTGGTTAGTAGTATAGAACAATCGCCGAGCAAGCCCGTCCGAGTTCCTGATTCTACGGCGCCGTGGGGGTATAATAGAACATGGCGACCGTCCTGTGATACGGCAGCCGGGGGTATAACAGAACATGGCCGACCGTCGTCCTGTGCTACGGCCGCGGGTATAACAGGAACATGGGCGACCGTCCGTCCCTGTGCTACGGCCGCTGACGGGTATAATAGAACATGGAGCGAACGTCCTGGATGCTCGGCAGCCGGTGGGGTATTAAAGAACATGCGAGGTCCGTCCGTCCTGTGCTTCTTTGCAGGCCGGGTTATTATTAGAACATGGCGACCCCTCCGTCCTGTGCTACTGCAGATCCGGGTATAATAGGCCCCCAGAAGCATGGCGACTGTCCTGTGCTACGGCAGCCGGGTTTTTTAATAGAAATGGGCGACCATCCTGTTCCTGTGCTACTGCAGCCGGGTATAATAGAACATGGCGACCGTCCGTCCTGTGCTACTGCAGCCGGGGTTTAAATTAGAACACATGGCGACCGTCCTGTGCTACAGCAGCGGGGTGTAATTAGAAATGTAAGAGAAAACATGGAGGATCCGTCGTCTGTTGCTACGGCAGCCGGGTATAATAGAACATGGAGACCGTCCGTCCTGTGCTACGGCAGCCGGGTATAACAGAACATGGCGACCGTCCGTCCTGTGCTACGGCAGCCGGGTATAACAGAACATGGCGACCGTCCGTCCTGTGTACGCGAAGGCCGGGTCTATCAATAGAACATGTGGCGACCGTCCGTCCTGTGCTACGGCAGGCCGGGTGTAATAAGAACATGTGCGACGTCGTCCGTGTCTACCTGCAGCCGGGTATAATAGAACATGGCGACCGTCCGTCCTGTGCTACGGCAGCCGGGTATAATAGACCATGGCGACCGTCCTGTGCAACGCAGCCGGGTCATAATTAGACACACTGGCCGACGTCCGTTCTGTGCTTCTGCGGTCCGGGGATATAATAGAACATGAGCGAACCCCTCCGCCTGTGCTACTGCAGCCGGGTATAATAGGAAGCATGGCGGGGACAGTCTGTGCTACGGCATCCGGGTTTAAATAGAAATCATGGCGACTCATC
The DNA here is from genome assembly GCA_025379985.1 of Phyllomedusa bahiana. Classification (NCBI taxonomy): domain Eukaryota; kingdom Metazoa; phylum Chordata; class Amphibia; order Anura; family Hylidae; genus Phyllomedusa; species Phyllomedusa bahiana. The sequence continues at coordinate 11,642 of JAODAL010056213.1, read as the reverse complement.
CGTCCTGTGCTACCTGCAGCCGGGGTATAATAGGACATGAGCGAACGTCCGTCCTGTGCTACGGCATCCGGGTAGAATAGAACATGGAGACCGTCCGTCCTGTGCTTCGCAGACCGTTGGAGGGTATAACAGCACATGGCGACCGTCCGTCCTGTGCTACGGCAGCCGGGTATAATAGAACATGGCGACCGTCCGTCCTCTGCTCCGGCAGCCGGGCATAATAGAACATGGCGACCGTCCGTCCTGTGCTCAAGCAGCCGGGTAGAATCGAACATGGCGACCGTCCGTCCTGTGCTACGGCAGCCGCGGTAGATAGAAGTAGAACATGGAGACCGTTCCTCGTCCTGTGCTACGGCAGCGGGTATTCTAGACATGGCGACCTTCCGTCCTGTGCTACGGCAGCCGGGTATAACAGAACATGGCGACCGTCCTGTGCTACGGCAGCCGGGTATTATATAGAACATGGCGACCCGTCTGTTCCTGTTGCTACGACAGCCCGGGTATATTAGAACATGGCGACAGTCCTGTGTACGGCAGCGGTGGTTATAATTAGAACATGGCGACCCTCCGTCCTGTGCTACGGCAGCCGGTTATAACAGAACATGGCGACCGTCCTGTGCTACGTCAGCCGGGTATAATAGAACATGGCATCCGTCCGTCCTGTGCTACTTCAGCCGGGTATAATAGAACATGGCGTCCGTCCGTCCTGTGCTACTGCAGCCCGGTATAACAGAACATGGCGACCGTCCGTCCTGTGCTACGGCCAGTCCGGGTGGGTATAATAGAATGGCGACCGTCCTGTGTACGTTCAGCCGGGTATAAATGGGGTGAACATGGCATCCGTCCGTAACTGTGACTACTTTCAGCCGGGTATAATAGAACATGGCTGTCCGTCGTCTGTGCTACTGCAGCAGGTATAACAGAACATGGCAGAACGTGCCGTCCTGTGTACGTCCAGCGGGGTATAACAGAACATGTGCGGCTGCCCGTTCCGTCATGTGCTACGCCGACGGGTATAACAGAACATGGCGACACTGCCGTCGTCCTGTGCTACGGCGCCGGGGGTCCGGGTGGGTATTAATAGAAGCATGGCGACCGTCTACCTGTGATACGGCAGCCGGGATTGCGTATAATAGAAATCATGGCGACCGTTTCCTCCTGTGCTACTGCAGCCGGGTATAATAGAACATGGCGACCGTCCGTCCTGTGCTACTGCAGAGGGTATAATATGAAACATGGGCGACCGTCCTGTGCTACGGCAGCCGGGTTTAATAGAAACTTGGCGACCCATCGTCCTGTGTACTGCAGCCGGGGTATAATGAACATGGCGAACGTTTTCGTCCTGTGCTTACGGAAGCAGGGTATAATAGAACATGGCGACCGTTCACGTCCTGTGCTACGGCAGCCGTAGGTATAATAGAACATGGCGTTCCGTCCGTTCCTGTGCTGCTACGGCAGCCCGGGGTATAATAGAACATGGCGGTCAGTACGTCCTGATGCTCCGGAGAGCGGGTAGAATAGAACATGGAGACCGTCCGTCCTGTGCTACGGCAGCCGGGTTTAATAGAAACATTGGGGATCCGTCGTCCTTGTGATACGGCAGCGGGTTATACAGAACATGGCGACGTCCTGTGCTTCGGCAGCCGGGTATTACAGAACATGGCGACCGTCCGTCCTGTGCTACGGCAGCCGGGTATAACAGAACATGGCGACCGTCCATCCTGTGCTACAGCAGCCGGGTGTAATAGAACATGGCGACCGTCCGTCCTGTGATACGGCAGAACCGGAGTATAATAGAACAATGGCGACCGTCCTGTGCTACGGAAGACGGGTATAATAGATCATGGCGAGACGGGTCCGTCCTGTGCTACTGCTGCCGGTATAATAGACATGGCGAGCGTCTTTCGTCTGTGATTACGGCAGCCGGGCCGGGTTTAACAGAACTGGCGACCGATCTGTGCTACGGCAGCTGGGTATAACAGAACATGGCGTCCGTCCTGTGCTACGGCGAGGCGCGGGTATAACAGAACAATGGCGTGGGCTCAGTCTGTGCCATACGGCAGCGGGTTATTTTTAACAGAACATGGCGACCGTCCCGTCCTGTGCTACTGACAGCAGGGTATAATAGAACAGAGCGCCCGTCCGTCCTGTGCTACGGCAGCCGGGTTTAATAGAACATGGCGCCAGTCCGTCGTGCTACTGCAGCGGGGGTATAATAGAACATGGCGCCCCGTCCGTCCTGTGCTACATGCAAGCAGGGTATATTAGAAACATGGCGTCCGTCCGTCCTGTGCTACGGCAGCGGGTATAACAGAAATCTGGCTAACGGCCGTCCTGTTGCTACGGCAGCCGGGGTATAATGAGAACATGGGCGACCCGTTTCCGTCCTGTGCTACGGCAGCCGGGTATAATAGACATGGCGACAGTCCGTCCGTCTGTGCTACGGCAGCGGGTATAATAGACATGGCGACCACCCTCCTGTCGCTACGGCAGCCGGTTATAACAGAACATGGCGACCGTCCTGTGCTACGGCAGCCGGGTATAACAGAACATGGCGACCGTCCGTCCTGTGCTACTGCAGCCGGGTATAATAGAACATGGCGTCCGTCCTTTCCTACTGCAGCACGGGGGTATATAGAACATGGCGACTGTCCGTCCTGTGCTAGGCAGCGGGTATATCAGAAACATGGCGTGCGTCCTGTGCTACTGCAGCCGGGTATAATAGAACATGGCGACCGTCCGTCCTGTGCTGCGGCAGCCGGGTATAATAGAACATGGCGTCCGTCCTGTGCTACTGCAGCCGGGAATAACAGAACATGGCGACCGTCCGTCCTGTGCTACTGCAGCCGGGTATAATAGAACATGGCGACCGGTTCTGTAATGTCTACTGCAGAACGGGTATAATAGAACAATGGCGACCGTCCGTCCTGTGCTACTGCAGACGGGGTATATAACAGAACATGGAGACCGGTCCGTCTGTGCTACGCAGCCAGGTATAATAGAAACATGGCGACCATGGCGACGTCCCGGCCTGTGCTGCGGCAGATCGGGTATTAGGGGTATAAATAGAACATGGCGACCTCGTACTGTGCTACTGCAGCCGGGTTAATTAGAACATGGCGTCCGTCCTGTGCTACGGCAGCCGGGTATAACAGAACATGGCGTCCGTCCTGTGCTACGGCAGCCGGGTATAACAGAACATGGCGTCCGTCCTGTGCTACGGCAGCCGGGTATAACAGAACATGGAGTCCGTCCAGTCCTACGGCAGCCGGGAATAACAGAACATGGCGACCGTGCATACTCTCCTGCGGCAGCCGGGTATGACAGAACGCGATGACCATCCATCCCCTACTACGGGAGCCGGCTATAACAGAATGTACTAGATTAAGCCCCTATGCCGTCATATATTGCTCTTGTCATTGACCTGTGGTCTAGTGTAATTTCATCTATCCTTGCCAGAATGTAAATTTATTATTACCTACTATTCTAACAGAACGATGTAGAGATAAAAAAGCAGCTGCAGTAAAGTGAGATTTGCCTGCTCTGCCAGACAGAAGGTCTCTGCTGGATCAGGACGAGGTTTGGTATGGAAGCGAGACCTGAAGGGGGCAGCTAACCGACAAATGCATGTTTTATAGATTAGGTTTAACAAACCACTCTGCTTATGGACTTGTACCTCTACCCTGTCTGAGTAGGAGTCTGGGAGTGTCTCTCAGTACCAGCACCCCCGGTCGTAGGGCTGTGTTCTCACAGAGCAGGAGGGACGAGGGGTTCCTTGGTGGAGTCCTCCTCTTTTACTAATATGTCACCTCTAAGGGCCACCCCTCACTGCCTGACCTCTCCTATCTCACACACTTGAGGCAGATGCCCCAACCTCTACAGCCCCCTCCCCCAGTATCACCCAAATAACAGCAGGAAGGCTCTGAGCACAGGTATAATAGTACAGATATATAAAATCATCATAAAAACAGGGTGAGGCCGTGACAGATCCTCAGTATAAAAAATACAGGTTACAGCTAAATAAGTTAACTTTAATTTAAGAGCTCCGCGCGCACGCCCGGGGGCCCTCAGATGGGGAGGCAGGCAGAGGGAGGGGGGGAAGAGCTGGCGACAGTAGGCGGCCATGTCCTGCAGGGACAAGAGAAGAAGGTAAGAAAGAGGAGTGAGGAGGGAAAGCAGACGCAACACCCACGCCCGCCGGGCGTAGTCACTCACCTAGGAGACGTTCAGGAATCGGTTCTGGATATCCGTGTACACGCTGGAGAAGATCTCATCCTTGGAGAGGAGGCCGTCTATAGAGACTGGGGGACAGGAGAAGAGTCAGACACAGCAGCTGCTGCGAGAGATGGAAAGTCCATGCAAGGAGAAGGGCCTAGAGGTGCACCCAGGACCGGCAGAACCAGTGTGGGGTAGCTACCCCGGCACAGCACCAGCAGGCAGAGCCCGTGTGCCACAGCCGGCAGAACCTGCCCAGCACCAGCAGGCAACCCCGGGGCCAAACCCGGCAAAACCCTCCCCAAAAGCACCCTGCAGGCAGAACTGCCCAGCACCAGCGGCAACCTTTTGACCCCAGCGGCAGAACCTGCCCAGCACCAGCGGGGCAGGAAGTTTGCCCGTCAATTTCCCCGAAAACCAGCAGCGACCCCTTTGGCCAAAACCGGGCGAACCTGCCCCAGCACCAGCGGCAACCCGTGTGCCACAGGGGAAACTTGGGCCCGACATGACCACGAAAAGCCCGGGGGCTGGGGCCGTGTAGCTTTTGCCGCTGCGGGAAAAAACCTAAGTCAAAGGGAAACTGACTGCTGCCAAAATCACATCATCATAAGGGAGAAAGGCACGAGGGCACGGCCACACATTGCCGCCACATGACAGGGGCTACCCACCCATTTACATTGGGATACATCCCCACTGCTGCGAGTGGTGGGGGAAACCCTCAGCCAGGGACTGTTCTGGGCAATAAGCAGTTATGGTTAAACTATAAGGAGGGAGGGCAGGTGTTAGAGGAGAAGCAGTTTATCCATCATGGCCGCCGGCTCTCCATCCATATCCACCAGGTGAATCCGCTCAAAGGAGGGAACAGGTTGGGGCCAGTAAATAATCACAGCAGCGCAGGAAGCTACTGGGGGCTCAACAAGCTGCAGAGCTCTGTAGGCAAATGGTCTGCAGACACCGCAGAGCGATGGATCCTTTCCTGTAATCTAAGGCGTAGGATGACGTCTGCTCAGAATTTGTACACAGAGTGTTTAAGGAAAGTTACAAGCTTCCCTTGCACAGCAAGCGACAGGAGGGCTCCATCACAAGGTACTGACCTGCGCCGCCTCTTGCACTCCTCATATGGACTGGTCAAGTAGTAACGCTCCGCACACATGTCCATCAGCAACCTGCAAGATGGACACCAAGCGTCAGAAGGAAAAGATCGGAGGGCACAGACTGGATCTATGGAAGGTTCTCCAAGGTCCACACTGGATGAGACGCCAGACCCCACCATCAGCTGCATCAGGCAAAACACACCCAAATCACCCCCTCCCGCCGCGTCAGCCCCTCAGGGTCCCAAGCACCAGGTTATGGTGTCGGAGCAGGGTAAACCGTGATCTTAACGGAAGGAGCCACAATCTCGGAGCAGAGTAAGCGTGACCCTAATGGGAGGAGCCACGGTGTCGGAGCAGGGTAATCCGTGACCCTAATGGGAGGAGCCACGGTGTCGGAGCAGGGTGAGCCGTGACCTATGGGAGAGCCACGGGGGTCGGAGCAGGGTAATCCTGACCCAAAAGGGGGGAGCCCGGGGGTGGAGCAGGGTACCTGACCCCTAATGGGAGGAGCCACGGTGTCGGAGCAGGGTAATCCGTGACCCTAATGGGAGGAGCCACGGTGTTGGAGCAGGGTGAGCCGTGACCCTAATGGGGAGAGCCACAAGCTCAGAGCAGGGTAATCTGTGACCCTAATGGGGGGGAGCCACAAGCTCAGAGCAAGGTAATCTGTGACCCTAATGGGGGAGCCACAAGCTCAGAGCAGGGTAATCTGTGACCCTAATGGGGAGAGCCACAAGCTCAGAGCAGGGTAATCTGTGACCCTAATGGGGAGGAGCCACAAGCTCAGAGCAGGGTAATCTGTGACCCTAATGGGGGGGAGCCACAAGCTCAGAGCAGGGTAATCTGTGACCCTAATGGGGGGAGCAGACGGATCCTTACTTGTGGTTGCCCGGGGAAAAGCCCCCCAATGGGATCTGCACATCTTAAACCCAGCTCAGAAGACGGGACCCATGTGACCGGAAATTGGAGGATTCTCGGCCCGGCGGTCCCTGTTCACCTGGCTTCCATTCGATAGGGGAGTCACAAAAGGGGGAAAGCGAGTGAGAGGAGACCGGACGGCAGCAGCACGGAGAGATGAAAGAAGATACTGGAGATACGTTACTGCAGCCGACAGCGAACGCAGCTCTTACCATCCCATTGCCTAAAGCCATCGTCACCAACTTCTATCTGATCCGGCGGCTGAACATAGTGAGCAATAAAAATGCTGCAAATCGTGCAGCGGAAGCAAAACAAGACAGACTGCACCTCCAGAGAGAGGGGCCGCAGGGACCCCCAGAGGAGGCGGCAGTCCATGCAGACACACAACAGGGTGAGAGCCCAGGAGCAGCACAGCCACCTACCTTAAAGAAGTCATCCTGATGGACCACACAGCAGTTCGGAAGGACCTCCACCAGCCTCTTGGTCAGAGTCGTCTTACCCCCATTGGTAACACTGCGGAGAGAAGGAACAGGCAGAGTCATCCCTACAGCCAAGAGCAGCCCCCCATCAGGCAGGTCAGAAGGACAGCGCCAGGGAGGTCAGGAGGACAGCACCAGGGGGACCGAGGCAGCGGGCGCCACCTGACAACGGGCAGCAGATGCTTGTTCCCCATAAGTGACCCCATGATGCGAGCAAACAAGGGCACCGCTGAACACATCAGAAGCACAACTCCCGGTTATACAAGGGCTGCGGACATGTCTGTGGGCAGAGGGGAGTCACCCAGAAAGCCCAAAAATGCCCCCCCCCGCAGGACGCGCTACCCAATAGCCCACCACCCGCAGCCCGAAACCCCTAATACCCCCACCAGGCCTGCTGGCCGTCTTACCACCCCCCACCCCGAACCGTAAATTTCCCCCACAGGTACCTGTACTGAGCCGTCTAATACCACCCCCAACACCCCAACCGTACTACCCCCAACCCCGTACCTGTACTGACCTCTATTTCCCCCCTCAGCACCGAAAAGCTATTCCCCCACCCGGGACCTGTACGACCGTCTATACCACCCCCAACACCCCGAACGCACTTTAACCCCCCACCGTACCGTACTGACCTCATACCCCCCCCCACGACCACCTACTCCCCCCACCAGGTACCTGTACTAGCCGTCAAATCCACCCCCCACGCACCGAACAGCTACGACCCCCCACAGGTACCTGTACTGAGCCGTCTAATACCACCCCCAACCGCTACTACCCCCACCAGGTACCGTTGGCCGCTACTCCACCCCCACCACCAAACCCGCTACAACCCCCACCAGGACCTGACTGACCCTTTTACTCCCCCCCAAAAACCCGAACCCGCTACTCCCCCCCGGTACCGTATGGCCGCTATACCACCCCCAACCCACCGAACGCACTCCCCCCACCGGTACCTGTTGAGCCTTCCTACCCCCCCCCGCCCGAACGCTACTACCCCCACCGGGTCCTGTACTGACCCGTCTATCCACCCCCCCACGCCCCGAACCGCAAAACCCCCACCGGAAACCCTGAACTGGCCGTCTTACCCCCCCCCAACAGACCGAACCGCTAACCCCCCAGGTACCTGTACGAGCCGCCCAAAAACCCCCCCCCCCAACCCACCCGAACCGCTACTACCCCCACCGGGTACCTGTACTGACCCTACTACCACCCCCAACACGCACCGAACAGCTCTACCCCCCCCAGGTACCTGTACGGCCGTCTAAACCACCCCCCAGCACCAACCGCTCTACCCCCACCGGGTCCTGTACGGGCCGTTAAACCCCCCCCCAACACCACCAAACCCGTTTTTCCCCACCAGTACCTTACTGGCCGTTAATCCCAACCCCTCAGCACCGCCCGCTACTACCCCCACCAGGTCCTGTACTGACCGCTCTACCACCCCCAACACGCACCGAACCGCTACTCCCCCCACCAGGTACCTGTACGACCGTTTACCACCCCCCCACGCACCGCCCGCAACTACCCCCCGGGGTCCTGTCTGGCCGTTATACCACCCCCCACGCCCCAAAAACCGTCTCCCCCCCACCGGGGCCCTGACTGAGCCTCTTTTTTCCACCCCCCACCACCGAACCGCTTTTTCTACCCCCACCGGGTACCTGTCTGACCCGCAAATACCACCCCCACGCACCGAACGTTAAATTCCCCACCAGGTCCCCTGTACTGACCCTCTATACCACCCCCCACGCACCGAACCTCAACCCCAAACCGTCCCTTACGAGCCGTCTATTACCACACCCAACACGCACCAAACCGCAACTACCCCCACCAGGAACCTTACTGGCCGCCCTATACCACCCCAACACCCCCAACCGCTACTCCCCCCCCCCGGGGACCGTACGAGCCGTCAAATCCACCCCCACGACCAACCCGCTACTACCCCCCCCGGTCCCTGTACTGAGCCGTTATACCCCCCCCAACACCACCAAACCGCTACTACCCCCACCAGGTACCTGTACTGAGCCGTCTAATACCACCCCCAAAACACCCCGAACCGCTACTCCCCCAACGGCCACCCTTCCTACCACCCCCAACCCCAAAAGAAAACCCCCCCAACCTGTAGGCCGTCAAATACCACCCCCAACCGCAACTACCCCCACCAGGTCCCTTTTAACTGACCGTTAATAACCCCCCAGCACCGCCCCGCTCTCCCCCCCACCAGGTATGACGACCGTCAATCCCACCCCCAACCAAAAATCTACCCCACCGGTCCTGTCTGACCGTTAATACCCCCCCCCAAACCCACCGAACGTACAACCCCACCAGGTACCTGTACTGAGCCGTCTACTACCACCCCCAACACGCACCGAACAGCTACTACCCCCACCAGGTACCTGTACTGAGCCGTCTAATACCACCACCTGCACGCACCGAACCGCTACTACCCCCACCAGGTACCTGTACTGAGCCGTCTAATACCACCCCCAACACGCACCGAACCGCTACTACCCCCACCAGGTACCTGTACTGAGCCGTCTACTACCACCCCCAACACGCACCGAACCGCTACTACCCCCACCAGGTACCTGTACTGAGCCGTCTACTACCACCCCCAACACGCACCGAACAGCTACTACCCCCACTTTTTTTTTTTCGGGCCCGTCAATACCCCCCCCAAAACCGCCTACAAACCCCCCCCATACCTTACTGAGCCGTCAAATACCACCCCCACGCACCGAACCGCTACTCCCCCCCCCAGGTCCCTGTACTGACCTCATACCACCCCCACGCACCAAAACCGCTAAAAACCCCCCCCCGGGTACCTGAAAGACCCGTAAAATACCACCCCCAAAACCACCAACCGCTACTACCCCCCACCAGGTCCCGTACTGCCCCGTCACACCCCCCCAACCCCACCAAACCGCTACTACCCCCACCAGGTCCCTTTACGAGCCTCAATACCACCCCCAACACCACCAACCCGCTACTACCCCCCCACCAGTCCCTGTACTGACCTAAAATACCACCCCCAAACACGCCCAAACCCGCACTCCCCCCACCAGGTACCTGAACACCCCGCTATCCCAACCCCCAACAGCACCGAACGCTAAAAACCCCCCCAGTACCTGTACGAGCCGTCTACTCCCAAACCCCCAGAAACCCCCCTCACCCCCCCCAGGTCCCTGTACGAGCCTCTATACCACCCCCCACCACCGAAAACCTACCCCCACCAGGTACCTGTACGGGCCCGCAAAACCACCCCCACGCACCGAACGTCAACCCCCCCCAGTACCTGTAAGAGCCTCTAACCACCCCCAACACGCCCGCCCGTACTACCCCCCCCAGTACTGTACGAGCCTCTACACCCCCCCCCCCCCACGCACCGAACCGCTACTATCCCCCCCAGGTACCTGTACGAGCCGTCTAATACCACCCCCAACCGCCCCAAAACCCCCCCCCCGGGAAACCTGTCTGACCCTAAACCACCCCCAACAGCACCAAAACCGCTACACCCCACCGGCCCTTAAAACTGAGCCGTCAAATACCACCCCAACACCACCGAACCCGCTACTACCCCCCCAAAATCCCTTTCGACCCCTCTAAAACCACCCCCAACACCACCAAACCCGCTACACCCCCACCGGGTACCTGTACAGCCGTCTATACCACCCCCAAAACCACCAAACCCCGCTACTACCCCCCCAGGTACCTTACTACCGTCTAAACCCCCCCAACCCCCCAACCGCTACTCCCCCACCAGTACCTGTACTGACCGTCAAAACCCCCAACACCACCGCCCGCCCCCCCCCAACCCCCGAAAACCCCCCCCCCCTCCCCTAACCCCCACCAGTCCCTTACGAGCCTCTATACCCCCCCCAAAACCCCAAACCAACCGCAAAAAACCCCCCACGGGAAAACCAAAACTGAGCCGTCTAAACCACCCCCACGCACCGAACCGCTACAACCCCCCCAGGTACCTGACTGAGCCTCTATCCCCCCCAACCCCCAACGCTACTACCCCCACCAGGTACCTGTACGAGCCTCTCTACCACCCCCCAACCCGCTACTACCCCCACCAGTACCTTACGACCGTCTATACCCCCCCCCCAACACCACCGAACGCTACCAAACCCCCACCGGGTACCTGCTGACCCCGCTAAACCACCCCCCCAACCGAACCGCTACACCCCCCCACCAGTACCTTACTGAGCCGCTAAAAACCACCTGCACGACCGAACCCGTACCCCCCACCGGGTACCTTACTGAGCTCAATACCACCCCCAAACACGCACCGAACCCTATACCCCCCACCAGGACCGACTGAGGCTCAATACCACCCCCCCAACACCACCAAACCCGCTACTACCCCCACCAGGCCCTTACTGACCTCAAAACCCCCCCCAAACACCACCAAACCCGCTATTTCCCCCCCACCAGGTACCGTACTGACCTCTACTACCACCCCCCCACCCGCACCGAACCGCGACTACCCCCCACCAGGTACCTGTACTACCCTAAAATACCCCCCCCCACGCACCGAACGCACTACCCCACCAGTACCTGTACTGAGCCGTCTAATACCACCCCCAAAACGACCGAACCGCACACCCCCACCGGGTCCCTGTACTTGACCGCTAATACCACCCCCACCACCGAACCTACTACCCCCACCATTTACCTGTACTAGCCTCTATACCACCCCCCAACACGCACCGAACCGCTACTACCCCCACCAGGTACCTGTACTGAGCCGTAAACCACCCCCCCACCACCAAACCCGCTATTTTACCCCCACCAGGTACCTGTACTGAGCCTCTAATACCACCCCCAACACGCACCGAACCGCTACTACCCCCACCAGGTACCTGTACTGACCTCTATTCCACCCCCCAACCCCCCAAACCGAACGCTACTACCCCCCACCGGGTTATTACAG
>JAODAL010056212.1:0-23442 GCA_025379985.1 Phyllomedusa bahiana | reverse complement strand
CAGGAGCAAGGGGGGGAGGGGGGGGCCGGCACCTGGGCCGGGCCCATGGGCTTGTTACCAGCGGCGCGTTTTCGCCGTGGAAAATTCCCCATGTAATTTTTCCCCCCCCGCGGGGGGAAAATTCGCAGAGCAGGGGAGGAATAATCCATAGTTCTCTTGGGAGCTGTGGATTTACGAAATTGACTGGGCGTTTTCACCCCTTTAATTTTTGCGCACTCCGGGGGCGAAAATTAGGGAAACCGAAATACGGCCCTTTTTTAAAGCCGTGTAAAACATGGCCTAACTGAGCAGGTTAAATTTTAAAGGGCCCAGGTAAAACTATTTTGGGAAAACGGGGGAAGCAATATCCCCCAGAAATTTAAAGGCCCTTTCCCCAGTAAAAAAACCTCCCGGGAAATGATTTGTATCAACAGCCATATTAAAACCCCGGGGGTAAACCAGTAACCTAGGGTTGTATCAAAAAAAACGCGGGTGTATTTCTTTGGGGTAAAAACCTATCAAAAAGACCAAAAATGTCTCTTGAGTTTCCCTTTAAACAATATTTTTACCCCTAAAAATTTGGGAAATATATTGTACTATATTTTTCCAGGGGGAAAAATATGGGAAAATCCCACTTTGAGACATTTTGTAGTCATTTTTACGTTGTGTAACGGGGAAAATTTTTTTGTGCCTTCAAAAAAAACAAAAACAACGCCATCAAGGGGACAAAAATCGCTGGCAACAAAAGTGAGTATACCCCTAAGTGAAAAGGGAAACAAATTGTCCCCAAAAGTGTAAATATTTTTCGGGACCCCATTATTTTCCACCCACTGCCTTAGTTCTCTTGGACGGAGTTCATTTGATTTTTACGGGTTTGGGCATTAAAGGGGATCTTTTTCACTCCTACATAAAAGGCATCATGGAACTGGTGGTTGTTAGAGACCTTAGGGTCCTCCACCTTTTTTGGAAGATGCCCCCAAGGATCTTTTGGGGTTTTGGGTTTGGGGAAAACCACTTTGGAAAGCAGCTTCTTTTACCCTTTTTTTTTTGCATCCCGTGGTTAATTTTTTGGAGGTGTGTTTGGGGTTATTTTTCATTTGGGAAAAAATACTCTGTGGCTCAAAAGGGGGCGGGTCTGCTCTGCTTCAGTTTGTCACGTAAATGTTGCCCAATTCTTTGTTTCCCTCTTAAACTGTGGGCCCCCCCACAGTTGGAGCTCATGCGCCCCAAACCAGGGACACCCCACCCCCTGTTTGGATGTGGAAAGGGACCATTTGGTATTTGTATCCCTCCCCATGGCTGCCACCACCCCCCCCTTTGGGACCCCATTTTGAAAAAATTTAATTTTTTGGTCTCATCAAAATCTTTCCCAGAAATCCTTTTCCCTTTTGTATGTTGTCTTCAGCAAAACTGTTTGGGTGGGTTTCTTGAGCTTGTTTTTGCGTGTTTCCCTTTCTTGGTTGAAAGTTTTTGGCAGACCAATTTAAATCCCATTTGTGGGGCCCATATGGTTGAGCACTGCGGCTGACCCCCCCCCCCTTTTAAAACCTCTACACCCAAGCAGGAAGCACTCATATGTCTTTTTTAAAAAAGAAAAAAATATAGAAAAGACCCAAAGCATGTGCTTTTAATTTGTGGGGTTTGGGGACCCTTGGGGGCCTTTTGGTGAGTGGAACTTGTTTGTTGTTTTTGTATGGTCTTGGACCCCCTGTGCAAGCTCATTTTTCAGGTGTTGGCAAATCTTATTTAGGAAAATTTTATGTGGGACCATCAATTTTTGATCAATTATCCTCCGGGTTTCTTTGTCATGGGGGGTCCCAAAGGTTTAAAAATTTCCCAGTGACCAGTATGAGGGGAGTGTAAGAGTGATAAAAACCAATTTAACACCCCTGCTCCCTTTTCACACATTGGCCCTTTTTAACCCCCAACGAGTCACATGACCCCACGATGGGCAAATGGAAAATTAAGCACAATTTGTCCTTATTTATTTTTGCACCGTACTCACTTTTTTTTCCCGCGGTTTAGACATTGATGTGGTGTTGTTTTTAATTTTGGGAGGGCAAAACCAATTTTCCCCCTTTTTTTTATACAAGCTTTTACACTGAAAAATTTAACTTGGTAACCTTCGGGTTTGGCAAGGTATTTTTAGTTATATTTTATTTTTTATGCCGGGGAAGGCCTAGTGCCTTCATCAACCCACGGCAGCTATGACAATTTAAAGGGGGAAACTGAAACCGGGTTGCACCGCGGTCCGTGGTTGGGGGGGGCCCCCCCGCGGGTCGCCCCGCTTTCCCCCCGGGGCGGGGGCCCCCGGCCCGGGGAGGGGGGGGCCCCGGGGTCCGAAATCCCGCTCGTGGCGCCACCCGCCCCATCCACTCACCGGGGATCGCTCCCGCCCCGGCCCGGGTTCCCTCCCCGGCCAAAATTTGCACGTGGCGCCCCCTAGCGCGTGCAGGACTTTTTAAAAGGGACAGTGCGCCGGTAATTGGGAAAATTCCCAGGGCTGTCCCTAAATAATTTTTTTCCACCCCTTTCTTTTCCCCGGCTGGATCTAGGGTTCCCTCGTGCCTTAGCTAAAGCGGTTCCCTAGTGTGTTTCGCCTCCGTTTCCCAGACCTCTTCCCTATTTTTTTCCCGACCCCGAATCTTTGCCGCCCCCCCTGACCTTCTGCCTCCCCACGACTCCCGTTTCCGGGACTACGCTTCTGTCCCTGGGCCTGCACCTGGGCCCGCCACCGCAAGAAAGGTCCGCCCAGGGGGGCCGACCGGGTTTAGCCTCACCCGAAAGAAGTCCACCCCGCTTTGCGGCGGGCTCGGGGAAAACCGGGGGCACTTAGTTTCCCTTTCCCCTGGCGTGGTTTTTAAGTACCATGCTTGGGTTGGCCCGGGGGAAACCCACTCCCCAAAGGCCACAGTTAGCCCACCCCTTGGATCCCCCCAAGGGGTGTCTCCCAAAAAGCATCGGGATTTTAAATTCTTTGGGTTCCCCAACCCAAGGTCGAAAGCAAACCCGCAAAAACACCCACAGCAGTTGGGAAAGCTCTCCCCATGTTTGCGTCGTCCTCGCATCCCCAAGCAACGTCTAAACCGGGGGCCCCGGCGGTGCCCACCGTCTACGCCAGCCTTTCCCTTTTTGGTACCGGGGGGCCCCAAGCTTCGGCTCCCCTTCCCCCCATCAGTTTTTCCCGGGGACCCCAAGCTTGGGGGTTTTAAATTACCCAGTGCTCTTGAACAAGAATAGGGCCCGGATCATTTTCCCTTGGGAAAGAGGTTTTAAGGGTTTGGCCTTCGGGGGAGCCTACTACCCGGGGAAGGATTGGCCTTGGGGCAACTCCTCTCTGAGACAGGAACAAAAAAAACCCCCCCTGTGCCCTGCGGTTCAAAACAGATTTCCTCCGGAAAATTCCGCACCATTACGAGGAGCCGGACGTGCTTCCTCTGCTGAGCCCGCCCTCTTAAAAACCTTCGTCAAGGCAAACCCCTTGGGGGGGTGACAAATCCCGGTACGGGTTCCGTACTCGGGGCTTGGGAGCTCAGGGGTTTAAAGTGCCCCCCCTCTGTCCCATTTTCAAAAAAGGCCTGTCCACCCGGGGTTAAAGACCTTTTGGGAGAAAGAGACCTCCCCTCCCAAACCAAAACTAATTCATTAGAACCCGTATTGATTTTAAGGTTCGGAAAAGCAGGAGGAGCTGCGTCAGGAAAGAGACATGGCACCCCCCCGTCGGCGTTTCACCTGGCTCGGTTTTTCAACATCCCCCATTACTGTCTCCTAAGGGCCTGGAGGGGGAACCCATGAAAGTGGCCCGGGGCCCCCAGTCATCGGGCAGGAGCTTTTAACGGGGCCGAACCCAGAAGAATGTCTCTACTGCGCCAGCCCGGGGCCATTTTTCCCCAGAAAGGGCCGTTACATCCCCCCGCGTCCCGGGGAAAAGTTCACACCCAGGAAACCGTAGGGGGAGGGGGGGTCCCCGGTGCAGTTTTTCCCCCTTTCCCGTTTTTTTGATGCCAGTGGAAAGGGGACCCTCTGATTTCTGGTTCTTGTTCCGGGTTCTGCCTTCCTGGTTGGGGTCCGCCCGGGAATTTTATCTTAGCCTCATTGGGGAACCGGTTTTTTCCCCATACCCGTAGTCCGGCTGGAGGGAAACCGTGCTTTATCTTCGGGCCCGTTGGGGGGCTCCTCCGTGAACCCCCCCAGTACATAACCCCGGCCCGGGGGACCTCCGTGTGGGGGGGTCTGCATAAGGAGGAAAATAAAGTTCCCGGTTTGGGCCGGTTCCTCGGGGATCCCTTGGGGCTTCCCTGGTTTCAATGTTTTCCCCCCCGCCCTACGGGTCAAATTTGGAAAACAGGCGAAGTCTGGGGGTTGGGGACCGGGGTTTTGGGAGGGAAATGGGTTCTTGGAGGGGGCCCCGCCCGGTGCCCCAAATTCCCGCCCCCGTGTCAAGCCGTTGCCCCGGCTGCCGGCCCGGGGTACCAGGACTTTGGGGGTGTATTCTCCCCCAGGGAAAAAGGGTAATCGTGCCAACCCCCTGGCCTTAAGACTGTCCTAATTTTACCTTCCCGCCCGGGAAACCCGTCCAAACCCGGGGGGGGGGGGTTTTACCCCCTGTCCGTCCCCGGAGACTCAAAGGCCCTGTCAGCCCAACTTTTGGGAAAAAATCTGCAGAAAGGATTCATTCGTAAGTCCTCCTTTCCCCCGCCGGAAAAGGGGTTTTTTTTCGTGCCGAAAAAGGATGGTTTCTCCGTCCGTTTTTATAGACTTTCGGGGTCAATTAAGATCACCGTAAAAAAAGTAACCCCCCCCCACTGATTTTCCCGAGCTTTTTTACCGTCTCCCAAAGGGGGTAAAGTGTTTTCCCCAAATTTTGGGTCTGCGGGGGCCCATAAACCCCATCCCAATTCGGGGGGGGGAATTGGGGGTGGGAAGAGGGAATACCCAGATGGAATTTTGGTAAACTCATGGATGCCCCCCCGGGCTCTGTAACGCTCCAGCCGGTGTTTCCCAAAAAAAAACGTCCCAAAGAGTCTTCCCGGGGTCTCTTGTACCTTGTGTCATAGTGTAAAAAAGGGAAAGAATTCCCGTTTTTTTCCCCTGATCTTCGGGAAACACCGGGCTAAAATTCGGCCCGGTTCTGCAACGTCTGCGCAGGAAACCGATTGTACGCCAAAAATGGAAAAAAATGCTTAAATTTAAACGGACCGCCTACCTTTTTCCTTTGGCTACATAGTCAGGTTTAAGGCCTATAGTTTGGGCCCGCAAAAAAATCCGCGGGGACTGCAGTGGCCCCCTTCCCGTCGGTCTTCGGGGCCAATTTCAGCGCTTCCTGGGCCCCTTTGCGAAAATATTTTTTGACAATTTTATTCCCCCCTTCTCCCCCTTGGTGGCTCCCCATCGTGGCCCCTTTCTAGGAAAGAATGCGAACCCCGGGAGGTGGGCCCCCGGGAAAGGGCCCAGAAGGGGTTTTGGGGGATTCTAAAAAACGGCCTTTTTTCCACAGGTCCGGTTTTTGGTCCGGCCTGATTCCCAGGGGCCGTTCTCCTTGGGGGGGTGGATGGGCCCCTTTCCCTGGGGGCAAAAGGGGCGGGGCCTCACACAGAGAAGCTCCAAAAGGAAAGGGTTTCACATGGGGTTCTTCTCAAAGGACCAATTTCGCCGGCGGGGCGAAAATACGCCATTGGGGACCGGGGAAAAAATTTGGCCCTCAAATTGGGCCCCAGAGGAGTGGGGACAACTGCTGGAGGGGGCTTTTCATAATTTTTAACTTTTTTAGGAACCAAAAAAATTTTTTTGTATCTTCCCGGCGGGCCCCAAGTCTAAATCCTGCCAAGCCCCGGGGGTCTCTTTTTTTCTCCCCGGTTTGACTTTTAAATACATTTCCCAACCCGCCCGAAAAAGAAAGTTTAAGGGGGGATGCCCTTCTGTGCCCCCGGGGGCGTGGGTCGGGTGAAGAACCCCTTTTCACAACCAAAATTCATCTTTCCCCCCAAACCCGGGTTGGGGTTTACGTTGGGCCCCCGCAGGTCTCCAAAAACCCCTCCCTTTTTTCGGGCAAGACGGGGACGGGCCGCCCGGGATTCGGAGGAAAAATTCTGGAGTGGGGGCCCTAGCTCCTTGGGGGCTGGGAAACCCGGAGTCGGAAAATCTTAGGGATTGATCTCGCGGCACTCCCGGTGGCGACTCTAGCACGGGGGGTTTAAGGACACACCTCGGGCCTGTGTTTTACTTGTGCTCGGGGAAAAAGGTCCCCCGGGCCCCAGGCCCGTGGGGCCCCTTGCATTCCCCTTTCCTGTGCTTTAAATTCCCCTGGAGCAAAATAGCTTTTGACTTCGTCACGGATTTACCCGTCCCCCTTTTTGGGAATTTTGGTCATTTTGGGTGGTGGGCAGACCGGTTCTCTAAGATGTCCCCTTTGGGGCCTTCCCTGGCCTGCCGTCTGCCCCCATTGGCTAGTTTTTTTTCTTCCGGGATGTCTTCCGGGGTTCTTTGGGCTGCCACCCCCATTGTCTCCCACCCGCGGTGTTCAAATTTTTTTCCCCTTTTTGGGCCCGTGGGTTGTGGGTCCATTGCAAATCAAGTTGGACTTTTTCATCGGCCTATAAAAACCCCCCAGGTCCCAAAGGGGGAGGGTGGGAGGGGGTGAAATAGGGTTTGGGAGGGAATCCTTTCGTCAAATTTGTGTCCGGACTTTAGGCCAATGGACCAAGCCCGCTCCCTTTGGGCCCAATTTGCTTTTAACCTCGGGACTCAGATGTTTCCCCGGTTTCCCCCCCTTTCCCCCTTTTTTTGTGTTTTATGGCCCCCACCCCCACCCCCCCCTTCCCCCGCCTCCTTTAAATCGGATGTGCCCGCTGTCAACGGAACCGGTTTTTGGGGTATCAAGGGGCCCCTTGGCCCGGGAAGCGAAATTTTTCTACTTCGGGGGGCCCCCACCCGTATGAAAATCTCAGGCGGACAAAAAAGGGGAAAAACCTGCCCCCCCCGTTTCTTTGGGGGCCCAAATTTGGGTCTTTTTCAAAAATTTGTGCGCCTGAAGGGGCCCTTGTCTTAATTTTTGGGGCCCCGCTTCCTCGGACCCCCTTTAAAGGGTTTTTCGGCAGTTGAACCCCCTGACATTTCAAGCTCTGTTTGCTTCCCTCCCCCTCCGGGTCCCCAACGCATTTCATGTGTCCGTTTTCCTTAAACCCCTGGTGCTGAAACCCGGTTTTTCTCGGAAAAAATTTGAGCCTTCCCCCGTAGCCGAAATTTCACTTTACATCTTCGAGGTAAAGGGAATTTAGATATGAAAACGGTCAGAGAGAGGGCGTTTCCCTTCCCTGGGATTGGAGGGGGCTTTGGGGCCTGAGGAGAGATTTCCCGGGAAACCCGGGGAAACCCAAAATTTCCCGTTTTGGGGGCCTCACCCCCAGATTTTTTGCCCGGCCTAAAAAGGGGGGGAGGTTAAGGGGGGGGGGGGTACTGTAACGGGTTGCGCCGGGGGTCCATGGTTCGGACCCGCGGGGTCGCACCCGCCTTTTTCCCCCCGGCGGGTCCCCGGGGGGGGGATTGGGGGGGCCCCCCCGGTCCGCCCCTGCCCTGTGGCGCCCCCCCGTTTCCCCTCCACCCCACCTGGCCCCCGCTCCCGTCCCGGGCCCCGGTCCCCTGGGGGCCCGGGCCCCCCCGGAATCCCCCTTGCGTGCCCCCTAGCCCTGGGGCCCCCCGGGGGGGCGCGTTCACGTGCATTTAAAGGGGGCAGTGCGCCGGTAATTTGGGGAATTCCGGGGCGGGTTTTCCCTATATAAGTTTTTTCACCCCCTCACTTCCCTTTCCCCGGATCTATGTTGCCTCGTGCCTTAAACTTAAAACGTTCCCTAGTGTTTTTCTCGCCCTTCCGTTTTACAGAAATTTGCTAAGTTTTCCCGGGGTTTCCCAACCATTGCGCCTGCCCCGACCTTCTGCCCGCCCACGAAATACGATTCCCGGGGTAAAAGTTCTGTACCTCGCTGCACCTCGGCCCCCCACCGCAAGCAAGTCACGGGCAGGGGGGACGGGCCCGGGAGCCTTCCCCGCCGCAGCAAAGGGCCATCCGCTTTTCGGCGGGCTCTGGTGAAAAACCGGGGGCTACTTAGATTCCGTTCCCTGGCGTGGCTTAGCTCCCAAACGCTTGCGGTGGTCCCGGGGGATCCACTTCCCAGCCGCCAAAAGGAACCCCCGTATTTTCATTAGTAAAAGGGGGTTTGGGGATCAGGTGATTTGGGGGGCCCCCTCCTTCTTTCGAATGACCCTAAATTTTTCAGAAAAGGTGCGCTGGGCGGGTGAATGTTAGGGCATATGATACAGCCCACATCCACCAGTTATTTAAAGTGGGCTCTGCTCCTTAGTTTCCCAGCACACGGGCTGCATGATAATTTTTTATTTTATTGTAGACAAATAAATTTTTTTTAATGACACTCAAAAAACCCTGTTTTTAAAACTATAAAATTGAAATTAACCACAAAAAAAAATTTAAAAAATTTCCCTGGCCATTCATCTGTCAAAAAAATGCAGGTTTTAAAAAGATTTTTTCCACTTTTTTATTTTTACTGCCGCCAATATAACATTAAAGAAAAGTTATACTTGCTTCTCCTCTAACCTTCAATCCAGTGCTGTGCTGTTCTCACTCTCTGCTAGTCTTTCTTCTTGCTTCTTCAAAACAGGGACATCACTGCTGCAGCTGCTGATTGGCAGATAGCTTCTAAATCGTTATCCCAAGCAGTGGTACATGACTGCTGCAACCATTCAGTGGCAGCAATGTTGACATCCCCGTTCGGAAGAAGCAAACAGTAAACATAAAACGGGCAAAGAATAATTGTAAAAAAGGCAAGCTAATCGATATGTGAGTGAGTGTGAGAAAAACAGTTCTGGGAACTAATTTGGTGTGTTTAATTGTTCTGTTTATAAATATTTTATGTCATTTATCATATGTTTTATAGGATTTAATTTTTTATTTGATTGGTTTAATTGTTCTGTTTATAAATGATGCGCTATGTATCATATCTGTTTTATGTTTTTGTAAGCCTACCTCAAATCATGGACCCTGAAAGAGGGATATTTAGTATGTGCAGTTCAAATAGGTCATTTTGGTAATCACTTAAATTAACACAGAAATGCCAATTAAGGTGTGAGAAGGATGTATAGGGAACAGACTATTGGTTTCCAAACCAGTAGGTAGATGAGCAAATGGAATAAAAACAATGGGGATAATTGTACATAAAACAACTTTTTGTCATAATCCATGTTCCATAACTCACTCATGAGATTATGACTGGAGATGGGCGAATTGATTCTAACGAAATGGAATTCGTTTAGAATTTCAGGAAAATTTCAGTTCGGAACGAAGTCAAACTTTGGGGTACATCGCGTGAACGAAGTGTGCTTTTGATTGATAAAATGGCTGCGAGCACATGGCGTTACATGGGGCAAAGAACTTTGGGAGGAAGAAGGGCATAGCCTGCATGACATGTGCAGAGATGAAGCCAATCAGAGACCGGTGGGATTCTGTGACGTCACCGCACTATATAAGTCCGGGCGCAACGCTGGGAGCTCATACCGCTCTCACTGTACAAATTAGGGAAGGTGCTGTCGCGGCTGCTTATGATAGCTGATACTAACGAACTCACAGCTGCTGCGGCTGATTGTGATAGCGATAGCTCTTACTGAAGAACTGATTTTTATACAGCGATTTTTGTGGGGTGTCTCAGCTTGTCTCAGAGACTGCTTCTCTTAACGTTCTATTTCTGATTTTGTGGGGTATTGGATCTGAAGTCCAGTGTGTGTCACTGCAGCTGGCATATACATTTTAATGCTATCTGCTCACAGCACATTGAATATCCAAGGGTGATCTAAGCCTGTTCCTGTTGTATTCATTTAAAGAAACAAAGTTTTTACAATACAAATACCACTTCATTTTTGGCTGCTCAATTCTTTCGCGCAATTTACATCCAGGGGTTAATTAAGCGTTGTTCTGCTGCTGTGGTGACTAAAAGAAAATGTTTATTTCACCGCCAAAAAATACATTTTTCCTGTAGCATAATTCACAAGCGAAGGTTAATTACAAGTTTTCCTCTTGTTGTGTAGCGTAAAAAACACGCCATTGTAACACGCTACAAAGCTCGTAGTTTTTGGTTGCTCAATTCTTTTGCGCAATTTACATCCAGGGGTTAATTAAGCGTTGTTCTGCTGCTGTGGTGACTAAAAGAAAACGTTTATTTCACCGCCAAAAAATACATTTTTCCTGTAGCATAATTCACAAGTGAAGGTTAATTAAAAGTTTTTATCTTGTTGTGTAGCGTAAAATACACGCCATTGTAACACGCTACAAAGCTGGTAGTTTTTGGCTGCTCAATTCTTTTGGATGGCGCATGTGTTCAATCTGGTTGTGAAAAGGTTCCTGAAGTCTTCCACCGATCTTCAGAAGATTCTGAAAATGGCCATGTAACTGTGCATGCACTTCATCCATTCCTATAAAGCCAGGAACACCCTCCTCGAGTTGCAGCGGCAGAACAGGCGCCCCCATCACACTCTGATATGCAATGTTTCCACCCGTTGGAATTCCAGCCTGCATATGTTGGACGGACTGTATGAACAGAGAAAGGACAGTAACGATTTTTTTATGATCCAGGCAGACAGGAGTACTCCCCTGTGTAACTTTGATGTCAGTCAGTGGCAGCTCATGCGTGACACCTGCCGTTTGTTGAGGCCATTCGAGGAGGCCACGTTATTTGTCAGTCGCCAGGCCTACGGGATGAATAACGTCATTCCACTGTTTCATGTCCGGGACCAGATGCGGAAAAATCTGTCTGGACAGGGGCCTGGAGACGTGGAGACTACATCTCACGGCCACATGAGTCCGGTGGGGACTGAAATGGAGGAGGAGGAGGAGGACATTGGAGCAGAAGCATTGTCTGGTGAAATGAGTGGATTTTCTACCCAGCTGACAAGAGAGGAGGAGCAGGAGCAGCTGGAGGAGGTAGATGGAGATGAGGAAGACGAGGCAGATGACCCTCAAGAAACCGTGGCAGTTATACAGTGAGATGGAGGCAGGATTCCTCGGAGTCACTTGTGCAGATGGCCCGCAGCATGCTGATTTGCCTGGCTAGTGACAGCCGAATAGTCAGCCTCCGGCAGAGGGATGACTTCTGGCTCTCCACCCTATTGGACCCTCGCTACCGGTCCAAAATTGGAGCCTTTTTTCCAGCTATTGAGAGGGAGAACAAACTCAAATATTATAGGGAAATCCTCCGTAGTCAGTTGGTCATGCCTATGTGCGGCATCGTCCCTCCTCTGACAGGTCTGACAGGGGGGTCCTTCAGCGCTCACGTACTACTGCCGCAGCTGCTGGGGGAAGGTGGGGGGATAGGAGCAGTACCAGCTCCATCAGAAGCAACCTAAGTCTGGAGTCACTGATGAGCAGCTTCCTTCACCCGCCTAGTGAGGAGGGCAGTCGCCAGCAGCAGCAGGACCTGGAGCATTCCCTGAACCAACAGGTGGTGGCCTACTTGGGGACAGCACTCTGCCACCCCAGTTAAAAGATCGTGACTACTGGGCAGCCAACTTGATATGTGGGCCGCGAACTTGAGAGTTTGCAGCTGGAGAAGCTGTCCGGCCCGGCCAGTAGTGTGGCCATAGGGGGGTGTTCAGTTGCGGCGGGGGGCCATGTTGTTTTGCCCAAGGAGAAACCGCTTGTCCATGGGGAAATGTGGATACGACAGCCTTTGTCAGATGATTCAGTGCGTGGATCGGCCAGGATTTCCAAAACAATGCTTAGGAGTCTGTCTGGGACAAAAAACCTGCTTCAGCCCACTATTTGATGCCGACACCCACCTGATGCAACACATCTGCTGACAGTTTTCACAATCTGCCTACCACCATCTTTAACTAGGACTGGTATTGCCACCCACTCAAACACTATGTCATATGTGCCATCTATGTCCTCATGCTGCTGCTGCTGTTGGTGTGCCGTGGACTTCCACACTGGTGTCATTGTGCCACTCTCTGACCTCAATGCTGTGCGTGTCCACCTCCACACTGTGTCATTGTGCCACTCTCTGACTCATGCTGCTGCTGCTGCGGTCACCTCCACACTGTGTCATTGTGCCACTCTCTGACCTCATGCTGCTGCTGTGGTCACCTCCCCACTGTGTCATTGTGACACTCTCTGACCTCATGCTGTTGCTCCTGCCGCGTCACCTCAAATCTCTGTCATTGTGCCACTTGTGGCCTACATACTGTTTTGCCACCTACAGTCATTGTCATTGTGCACTGCCTGACCTATGCTTGCTTGCTGTCGTGCACTCCTCACTGGGGCATTGTGACACTCTGTGGCCTAATACTGTTTTTGACACCTCAGAATGGCATTGTGGCCCTGCCTGACCTTCATGCTGCTGCTGCTGTAGTGTAATACACTGTGTGATTGTGCCACTTGTGGCCTACTACTTGTTTGCCACCTCCAGACATGTTATTGGCCACTCTCTGACCTCATGCTTGCTGCTGTCCATGACCTTCCACACTGTGTGATGTGTGCACTCATGTGGCCTACTACTGTTTTGCACCTCCAGAATGTCATGTGCCATGTTCTAACATTATGCTGCTGCTACCGTGCCCTCCACACTGTGTCATTGTGCCACTCTGTGGCCTACTTTTGTTTTGCCACCTCCAAAAAATGTCATTGTGCCACTGCCTGACCACTTACAGCTGCTGCTGCTGCTGTCGTGCCCTCCACACTGTGTGATTGGCCACTGCTGTGGCCTACTACTGTTTTGCCACCTCCAGCATGTCATTGTGCCACTGCTCGACCTCATGTGCTGCTGTCAGTGAATCTCCACACTGTGTGTATTGTGACAATCTGTGGCCTACTACTGTTTTTGCACTCCAGAATGTCATTGTTCCACTCTCTGACTCATGCTGCTTGCTCGTCATGACCTCCTACACTGTGTGATTGGGCCACTCTGTTTGGCCTACTACTGTTTGCACCTCCAGAATGCCATTGTGCCACTGCCTGACATGAATGCTGCTACCGTACCCTCCACACGTTGTGTCATTGTGCCACTCTAGTGGCATGCTACAGTTCTTGGCACCTCCAGAATGTCATTGTGCCTCTGCCTGACCTCATGCTGCTGCTTACCGTGCCCCTCCACACTGTGTTATTGTGCACTCTGTGGCCTACTATGTTTGGCCACCTCCAGAATGTCATTGTGCCACTGTCTAACCTCATGCTGCTGATACCGTTGCCCTCCACACTGTGTCATTGTGTACAATCACTCTGTGGCCTACTTTGGTTTTGGCACACTCCAAAAAATGTCATTGTAGCCACTGGCCTACCTCATTACTGCTGCTGCTGCTGCTGTCGTGCACTCCATCACTGTGTGATTGTGCAATCTGTGACCTCT
Source organism: Phyllomedusa bahiana (assembly GCA_025379985.1). Lineage (NCBI taxonomy): Eukaryota > Metazoa > Chordata > Amphibia > Anura > Hylidae > Phyllomedusa > Phyllomedusa bahiana. The sequence continues at coordinate 10,060 of JAODAL010056212.1, read as the reverse complement.
ACTGTTTTGACACCTCCAGATTGTTCACTGTGCCACTGCCGACCTCATGATGCTGATGCTGTTGGTGACCTCCACACTGTGTGATTGTGCCAATCGGTGGCCCTACTACTGTTTTGCACCTCCAGAAATGTCATTGTTCCACTCTCTGACCTCAATGCTGACTGCTGTCATGACCCCCACACTGTGTGATTGTGCCACTCTGTGGGCCTACTACTGTTTTGCCACCTCCAGTATGCCATCGTGCCACTGCTGACATGCTGCTGCTACTGTGCCCTCTCCACTGTATGTCATGGTGCCACTCTGTGGCCTTATAATGTTTTGCCACCTCAGAATTCATTGTTGCCACGCGCCTGACCTCTTGCTGGCTGCTACGTGCCCTCCACACTGTGTGATTGTGCCCACTCTGTGCCGGATAGGCTTACTTTTAGTTGACATTGTTTGGATTTATTTTTGTAATCATGTTTGCAATTGTATGTTTGGCTTAAGATTTATACTTTTCTATTAAAAAAGAGTTCCAAGAAACCGTACTTTTTCACCGCAAAAAAATACATTTTTCCTGTAGCATAATTCACAAGCGAAGGTTTTATTACAATTTTTTCTCTTGTTGTGTAGCGTAAAAAACACGCCATTTTTAACACGCTACAAAAACTAGTAGTTTGTGTGGTGCCCTCATTGTTTGGCAAATTTACATCCAGGGGTTAATTTAGCATTGTTTTGCGCTGTGGGTGCCTCAAACAAATACGTCTTTTTCACCGCCCAAAAAATACATTTGTTTACTGTAGCATAATTCACAAGTAAAGGTTAATTACATTTTTTTCTCTTGTTGTGTAGCGTAAAAAACATGCCATTGTAACACGCTACAAAGCTAGTAGTTTGTGGTTGCTCAATTGTTTGGCACAATTTACATCCAGGAGTTAATTAAGCGTTGTTTTGCTTCTGTGGTGATTCAAAAGAAACCGTCTTCTGAGAAGGGAGCTGTTTCTCTTTGCCATCCTCTCCCAGTCCAGATGCTCTATGCTCTCGTATCATGGCGCCAGCAGTCGTTTCAGCGCGGCGATTGCAAAGAGAAACAGTATGCGGTTACACCATCCTAAGGTGCAGCAGCTGACCGTGCTCTGTCCATGTTGTTGGTATTGCAGTCACTCCCTTTCCAATGGTGGACTTGCACATTCGAGATTAATGGTTGTAGCCGAGCACTTCATAAATATTAGAGCAGATAAGTGGGCCAGTCCTTGGCTTATCGGTTTGTTCAAGGTGCACGGCAGCGGCGGACGCCTGGAGCTTGAAACTAATGTCAGGGCCCAGAACATGTCCTTTACGGCCCATGGGTGAATGTGACTTTCTGCCCAGGCAACCAACAACTTGGACAGGAGACGCCGCTTTCTCTCCATGTTGTTCAAAAACTGCGGCTCCAGCGCCAATGTCCGCCTCCTCCCTCCTCCACACAACCACCATCCTCAGCCTCCACAAGTACTGCTCCATCATACCACAAGTGTAGCGCACTGCGGTGTCTCGCAGTTCTACACTGGCTTGCCTCGGGGAACGAAGAGTCCACAGAGCAGGAATGCTCCGCGTCATGCAGCAAGAAATCGATGTGTGGCTTTCTCCGCGCCAACTGCAAAATAAACCGGAACCATGGTGGACGACAATGGGAGGAACATGGTGTCTGTGCTGCACCGAAAGGAAAGGGATGGTCCATGCGCCTGCATGGCGCATGTGTTCCAATCTGTTGTGGAAAAGGTTCTTGAAGTCTTCACAGTTCTTCAGAAGATTCTGAAAATGGCCAGGGAAACTTTGCATGCACTTATCATTCCTTACAAGCCAGGAAAACACTTACTCGAGTTGTGCAGCGCAGAACGGCCTGGTGATCTGCGACTCTGATATGCGAATGTTTCCACTGTTGGAATTCCAGCCTGCCACATGTTGGACGTACTGTCTGAACAGGAAGCATTATTAACAATTTTTGATGAGATCCAGGCGGACAGGAGTACTCCCCTGTGGTGGGCGAGTGAACTTTGATGTCAGCCAGTGGCAGCTCATGCGTGGACAACCTGCCGTTTGTTGAGGGCCTTTCGAGGAGGCCACGTTATTGTCAGTCATCAGGGACTACGGGATGAATAACGTCATTCACTTGCTTCATGTTCCTGGAAACAGATGCTGAAAAAAGATCTGTACTGGGCAGGGATGGAGACGACGTGGCGGATACATCTCGCGGGCCACTTGAGTTGGTGGCGGACTGAAATGGAGGAGGAGGAGGAGGACATTGGAGCAGAAGCATTGTTGGTGAAATGAGTGGATTTTCTACCACAGGTGAACGAGAGGAGGAGCAGGAGCAGTGGATGGAGGGTAGATGGAGATGAGGAGACGGGAGATGACCCGAGCAAGCATGTGGCAGTATACAGTGGACGATGGACGGCAGGGAGCCCTCGGAGTCTCTTGTGCAGATTGGCCCGCAGCATGTGATTTGCTGGATAGTGACAGCCGAAATTGTCGCGATTCCGGCAGGAGGGATTACTTCTGGTCTCTCATCACCCTATTGGACCCTCGCTACTGGTCCAAATGGGAGCCCTTTTTCCCAGCTATTGAGTAGGGAGGACAAACTCATTATACTATAGGGAAAATCCTCCGTAGTTCAGTTGGCGCTGCCTATGTGCGGCATCGCGCCCCTAGTCTTGAAATGTCTGACCACCTCCCCCCCAGGGGGGGTTCTCTGTGCTCTCACGTACTACTGCCGCGGCGTGCGTGGGGGATGGTGGGGGGTAGGAGCAGTACAGTCCATCAGCAGCAACCTAAGTTGGAGGTCAATGATGAGCAGCTTCCTGTCCCCGCCTAGTGAGGAGGGCAGTCGCAGCAAGCAGCAGCAGGGACCTGGAGCATTCCCTGAACCAAACAGGTGGTGGCCTACTTGCGACAGCTCACGCCTGCCTCCCAGTTAAAATATTCGCTGGACTACTGGGCAGTCAAAACTTGATATGTGGCCGCAATTGCGGTGTGTCTGCAGTGGTGAAGCTGTACTGCATGCCGGCCAGTAGGTCGGCATCAGAGCGAGTGTTCAGTGCGGCGGGGGCCATCATTTGCCACCAAAGGAGAACCGCTGTGTCCACTGGGAAATGTGGAAACGACTGACATTTCCTGTCAAAGATGAATCAGGCGTTGGATCGGCCAGGGATTTCCACACACCAATGCTTAGGGCGGTCAGTCTGCGGTTCAACTTCCTGCTTCAGCCACTATTTTGATGCCGCCACCCGCCTGATGTCACACACCACTATCTGCTGCCAGTGTTTCTCCATGTAGTCTGCCTACCACCTTCTTTACGATAGGGAATGGGGTATTCCCACCCACCTCAAAGGTATTCAGACTATGTTCATTGTTGCCACTCTATGACATCATGCTCGGCTGCAGCTTGTATGTTGGTGTGGTGCGTGGTGTGGGTGACATCCATACTGTGTCATTGGTGCCACTCTCTGACCTCATGTGCCTGACTGCTGGGGGTGCGGGTCACCTCCACACTGTGTCATTTGTGCCACTCTCTGACCTCATGTGCTGCTGTGGTCAACCTCCCACACTGTGTCATTGTGGACACTCTCTGACCTCATGCTGTTGCGCCTGCCGCGTCTCCTCAATTCTCTGTCATTGTGCCAATCTGTGGTCCTTAATACTGTTTTGCCACCTCCAGATTGTCATTGTGGCCACTGCTGCTCTGACATCATGATGCTGATGTCGTGCCTCCTCACTGTGTGATTGGGCCACTCTGTGGCCTAACTACTGTTTTGCCACCTCCAGAATGTCATTGTGCCACTGGCCTGGACTCATGCTGCTGCTGCTGTCACGTGACCTCCCACAATGTGTGATTGTGCCACTCTGGGCCTACTATTGTTTGCCACCTCCAGAATGTCATTGTTCCACTCTATGACCTCATGCTGCTGCTGTCATTGACCTCCACACTGAGTGATTGTGCCACTCTGTGGCCTACTACTGTCTTTTGTGCCACTCCAGAATGCCATTGTGCCATGCCTTGACATGCTGCTGCTAACGTACCACTCCACACTGTGTCATTGTGCCATCTGTGCCGTACTGTTTGCCACCCTCCGATGTCATTGACTGCCCACTGCCTGGAGCCTCACTGCTGCTTGTACCGTGTGCCCCTCCACCCTGTGTTATTTGTGCCACTCTGTGGCCTACTTATTGTTTTGCCAACTCCAGATTGTCATTGTGCCACTGCCTGACTCATGCTTCTGCTACTGTGCCCTCCACCACTGAGTCATGTTGTGCCACATCTGTGGCGTTCTACTACATGTTTTGCCGCCACCTCCAGGAATGTCATTGTGCACTGTCTAACCTTATGCTGACTGCTACCGTGCCCTCCACACTGATCATTGTGCCACTCTGTGGCCTACCTTTTGTTTTGGACTACCTCCAAATGTGTATGTAGTGATATATGTGTTGTGCCATTGCTGACCTCTGACTGCTGCTGGATGCTGCTGTAGTGCCCTCCACACTGTGTGATTGTGACCACTCTGTGACCTATATGTTTTGCGCCACCTCCAGGAATGTCACTGTAGCCACTGCCTGACTCATGCCTGCTGCTGCTGTTGCTGTGACCTCCTCCACTGTGTGATTGTGCCACTGGTGGACCATACTACTGTTGTGCCTCCTCCAGAATTGAGTAGAGATGTTCCACTCTCTGACCTCATGCTGCTGCTGTCATGACCTCCACACTGTGTGAGTTGTGGCACTCTAGTGGCCTACTACTGTTTTGCCACTCAGATTGACCATTGTGCGCACTGCCTGACATGTTCTGCTACCGTACCCTCCCCACTGTGTTCATTGTGCTGACCACTCTGTGCCTGCTACTGTTTTGCCACCTCCAGAATGTACATTGGTCGTGCCACTGCCCTGACCTCATGATGCTGCTACGGTGCCCTCCACCACTGTGGTTATTGTGCAACTCTTGTGGGCCTACCTCCCCTACGAATGTTTTGCCAACTCAAGGAATGTCATTGTGCCAGACTGGCCTGACCACATATGCTGCTACGCTGTTGCCTCCACAACTGTGTATTGTGCCCTCGGTGGCCTACTACTGTTTTGCCACCTCCAGAATGTCATGTTCCACTCTCTGACCTCATGCTGCTGCAGTCATGACCTCCACACTGTGTGATGTGTGTCCACTCTGTGGCGGTCTACTACTGTTTTTGCCCACCTCCAGAATGCATTGTGCACTGGCCTGACATGCTTGCTGCTACCGTGCCACTCCAGCACTGTGTCATTTGTGCCACTCTGTGGCCTGCTACTGTTTTTGCCACCTCCAGAAATGTCATTGTGCACTGCCTGACTCATTGCTGATGCTACCGTGGCCACTCCCACTGTGTGTTATTGTGCCTCTCTGTTGGCCTACTACTGTTTTGCCAACTCCAGAATGTCATTTGTGCCACTGCCTGTGACCTCATGCTGTGCAGTCGTGACTCCACGCCACTTGTGATTGTGCCACTCTGTGGCCTACTACTGTTTGCCACTCCAGAATGTCATTGTGCCACTCTCTGACCCTCATGCTTGCTGCTGTCGTGACCTCCAACACTGTGTGATTGTGCCACGTCTGTGGGCCTACTACTGTTTTGCCACCTCCAGGAATGTCATTGTGCCACTGCCTGACATTATGTGCTGCTACCGTGCCCTCCACTACTGTTCACTTGTAGCCACTCTGTGTCCTACTACTGTTTTGCCACCTCCAGAATGTCTTTGTGCCCACTCTTCTGACCTCATGCTTCCGCTCCGTGACACTCCACACTGTGGTCATATGTGCCACCTCTGTGGGACTACTACTTGTTTTGCCACCTGTCCTGAATGTCACTGTGCCACTCTCTGACCTCATGTGCTGATGTCGTTGCCCTCCACACTGTGTTCATTGTGCCTCGCGTTAATATGACTCAGTGGCCTTGCGCAACTGTTTGCCACCTCCAGAATGTCATGTGTGCCCACTGCCTGACCTCATTGCTGCTGCTGTCGTGACCTCCACACTGTGTGATTGTGCCACTCTGTGGCTACTACTGTTTTGCACCTCCAGAATGTCCATTGTGCCACTCTCTGACCTCATGACTGCTGCTGTCTGTGATTAGACACTGTTGTGGAGGTTGTGCACTCTGGGCCTACTACTGTTTTGCCACTCCAGAATGTCATTGTAGCCACTGCTGACCTCTTGCTGCTGCTACCGTCTGGCCCTCCACACTGTGTAGTTTGTTTTTTGGGGGCCCCCCCACTCTGTGGCCTGCACTGACTGTTTTGCCACCTCCTTAGAATGTCATTGTGCGCCACTGTCTCACAGACCTATGCTGTGTGCCGTGTCCTCCACACTTTGTCATTGTGCAACTACTGTGGGCCTACTACTGTTGTATTTGCTACTCCAGAATATCATTGTTGCCACTTCTGAACTCATGCTGCTGCTGTTGTGACCTCCACACTGCTGTGATTGTGCCACTTCTGTGCGCCCCTTACTACTGTTTTGTCCACCTCCAGAATGTCATTGTGCCCAATGCACCTGACCTATGCTCGCTGATACTGTGCCCTCCACACTGTGTCATTGTGCCACTCTGTGGCCTACTACTGTTTTGCTACCTCCAGAATGTCATTGTGCCACTGTCTGAACTCATGCTGCTGCTGCCGTGACCTCCACACTGTGTCATTGTGCCACTCTGTGGCCTACTACTGTTTTGCCACCTCCAGAATGTCATTGTGCCCCTCTCTGACCTCATGCTGCTGTGGCTGCCGCCGTCACCTCACGCTCTGTCACTAATGTTGCCACCTGAGCTCTCAGCTTGTTTTTTTCCAGCTTTCGCTGGCATGACTTTATCAGGCTACATTCCCGCTTGAGTTTTTTGGTCAGTTTTGCCCTCTTAAGTGCTCAGGGAATTTTATAGTGAAGCGATTCTAAGAGCGGCGGCAGTCATGTGCGTGTCATACTAAAACACAACATTGTATGAAGACCAAACCAAGCGCCCTCTGCATATTTAAGCATGGCACAACGTTCTACAGCACCCTCCAGGCTGTGCAGCCTGGAAATAGCTGTTTTTTAACGCGATTCGTGCCGAAGTAATTCGGACCGAAACAATTTTTTTTTTTTTTTAAACATTCTTTTATTAAAGAATTGAGCAGTTGACAAATAATACAAACTGAAAGATATCATAAAAACAATAGAAGAACGTACTGTCACAAAAGGACAGGTAACTGAATAACCGATAATAACAATCGTGGATATTCGGACATAAACAAATAAATTTTGTTGAATAATAATAATAATAAACATGCTGTTATGAGATAGAACAAAAAGAATTATTGTACTACAGTAGATGCACAGTAACTAGAAGATAACCATAGATTCCAAAGAGATTTTCTCTTATTACAGATATAAGGAGGGTCAATTAACTTCATTTCACAGGCACAATTGAGATTAATTCTTCTGATAACCTCAATTATAGAGGAGGGCTTAGGTTCTTTCCAATTGAATGCAATAGCTGTTCTGGCTGCTATAAGAGTGTAAAAAAGAATTGTGCGGAGGGATGATGGGAAGTCACATAAACCAATATCTAAAACCGCAAGTTCAGGAGTCAAAGTAAAGGAGAGATTAGTAATTTCTGAGAGAAGATTAGAGACTGAATTCCAAAATTTTTGAATGACAGGACACCCCCACCAGACATGTAGCATGGTGCCTTGTTGACCGCACCTCTTCCAACATTGATCTGAGGATCCAGGGAACATCTTAGCTAACCTTGAGGGGGGTAAGTACCACCGTAGGTGGATCTTAATCATGGTTTCTTTATGGTTTATGCATCTCGATAAAGAGGAAGAGATGGTTTGTGCTTTTGTCCATTGATCCTTAGAGAATTGGGAGGATAACTCCTTTTCCCATTTCAACATAGTCGGGAACTTGGAGGTGGGCTCTTTGGCCAATATTGTGTGGAATGTTATAGAAAGGCCTTTTTCAAAGCCTTTTTTTGCAAAGAGAAAGTTGTGGAAATCAGGATGTGTGGGTGAGGTGTCTGGCCATTTTATAGTTTGAATCCAATGTCTTATTTGCAGGAACTGATAAAAAGTTGAGTGAGGCAGAGAATAAGAAGTAGAGATTAGTGTTGAGCAATTGCGTTGGCTATCGAGATCGATCGATAGTCGATAGTCGGCCGCTATCGATAAGGTTTTTCGATAGTGAGCGTCGATTATGAGCGATGACCATTAAAGTCTATGGGAGAGCAACAACACCTTCATTATTACACCCAAACAAGGCTGGAGAAGCTGAAATTAACATCCACAACAGTCAAATGGATACGTGCTACATATTAGGCAACACACTTAGGTTATAAAAGTCACAGAAAAAAAGTCACAGACCATTCACTATCCCTGTCTTGTACCACAGCCTGACCCTTAAACCTGCATCACCCACAAATTGAAAAGTGCCAGAAGGCAGTATGATTTTATACCATCATCTTACTTGAACTGGACATTGAATATCCCTGTCCTGGACCACAGCATGAGCCCCAAACCTGCATGACCCCACATTTAAAAAGTGCCGGAAAAAGGAGTCTTTCAACCACCATTTTAGTTTCACTGGACATTGACTATACCTGTCCTGGGCCACAGCATGAGCCCCAAACCTGCATGACTCCCACATTTAAAAAGTGCCGGAAAAAGGAGTTTTTCAACCACCATTTTAGTTTCACTGGACATTGACTATACCTGTCCTGGGCCACAGCATGACCCAGGGCCGGAGTTACAGTGGGTGCGGTGAGAGCCCAGGCTGGCGTCCGTCATCTATTAACACGCAGGTTAAAATGCCCTGATGATGCAGCAACGAAAACTGTCGTGCTGAAGCAGAGTGCGGAAGCGGAAGTGTGAGAACTCCAGCCTTCCTCAGTACACAGTCAATACCTGGGTAGCGCTTCTCCCTCCGTATGAGTGTGGACCAATTGAGCTTCACTTGGAAATACTGGTGGTTAACGCTCCTGTTACACCCAGGTGCCCTTTATCTTGGCATTCTTTTTCTCATTTTACTCAACGTGCTGGAGGAAATGGTCTCTGTACTTTGTTCTCTGTCCGTGCTCCATACTCCATGTCCTCTGAATAACCTACATCTGGTCAAGTTTTCCTGTACCTCCCTTGTACAATTCAAAGGAATTTTTTTAACAGCTATTTTGTACATGCAAGTTTTTTAGTACTTTAATTCTAGAAAACACATTTTTAAAATAGGATGGAATCCCACCATGTCTTTGTTTCTCTTTTTTTCATTGTATTAAATGGGTTGTCTCAATACAGGGATTGATAGCTATGTTAAAGATCTTGCAAAAATAAGTCATTTTGCAATATGTGTCCATTAACAGTGTCCTAAATATTCCTGTTTCTGACAGCACCATCACCCTTGAGCCACTCTTGATAATTGTGAAGAACAAATGTCTGTTAGAAACAACATTTTTTAGAATAGGACCTGTAGTATAGCTGCATGTCACAGAAAAATGCCCCCAAAAATTCAAAGCATGACCCTTGAGCCACTTTGGACAATTGTGAAGAACAAATGTCTGTTAGAAACAACATTTTTTAGAATAGGACCTGTAGTATAGCTGCATGTCACAGCAAAATGCCCCCAAAAATTCAAAGCATGACCCTTGAGCCACTTTGGACAATTGTGAAGAACAAATGTCTGTTAGAAACAACATTTTTTAGAATAGGACCTGTAGTATAGCTGCATGTCACAGCAAAATGCCCCCAAAAATTCAAAAGCATGACCCTTGAGCCACTTTGGACAATTGTGAAGAACAAATGTCTGTTAGAAACAACATTTTTTAGAATAGGACCTCTAGTATAGCTGCATGTCACAGCAAAATGCCCCCAAAAATTCAAAGCATGACCCATGAGCCACTTTTGACAATTGTGAAGAACAAATGTCTATTAGAAACAAAATTTTTTCGAATAGGACCTGTAGTATTGCTGCATTTCAAAGCAAAATGCCCCCAAAAAATTAAAGATGACCCTGAGCCACTTTGGTCAATTGTGAAGAAAAATGTCCTTTAGAATCAACATT
>JAODAL010056211.1:0-23442 GCA_025379985.1 Phyllomedusa bahiana | reverse complement strand
CCTCTGGGCATATTCACATAGGGCCACATGGTTTTGGTCTAAAACTAACTTTTTTCCCCATAGAAACCTATGGGGAAAAAAGTGAATTTTAGACCAAAACCGTTTCACACATGTGGCCCATAGTGTTTTGGCAGCCCATTCATGGTGTCCATCAGGAGACCATAAAAAATGTATTCCATACCAAGATCTCTGTGTCTAGAGATGATGCATGTACCTTCACTATTGATTTTCGGTGCATTGTTGTTTTTTTTAAATATGTATGCTAATGAAAATGTAAATAAAATGAATATGATAAAAAAAATATCAGGGCTATAGGCTTTTATACGGCAAACAGTCATAATTAGACTACCTTTGCCCTATTTAGTGAATCTATACTGTTTCTGCTTCAAACACAAAAACATTGACATGAAGAGATGTATAGTTACACGAAACGCGTTTTAAGTGGTTTACAGGGGTTTTCTCACTACAAAGATCATATCTGTAATGATGGGGACGGTAAAAATTTGCAATTGTAATGTAATGAGTAGCAAACACCAATCCACTCACCGGCCCGAAGCGTCCAACTTCTTATAACATTATGTATGGGATGGCTTGGTATTACATACCCTTCATCAGCACTTCCCGACTGCTATTGCCATTCAGGATCCTCGGTGTGCTGGGTACTCAATTCAAAATTCGCTGGACATCCAGCTTCACAAACTTCACTCCCATCTTCAGATCCTGCTGGAACGCATTGTTCGGCTTAGCGGTAACTCCTTTACTCACCGCACCCTTCCGTCTACTGGTGCTACACCTGCGCTAGGAATAAGCTGCCCGCATGCAGCAAACGTATCCTAGAAAAACGAAAAGTCCCAGAAAAGACTTGTAAATTCCAGCACAGGTGCCGGGGCCATGATGAAGAATCTGTGTGAGTCGAAACGCGTAGCCTGCGAGCACGCACCATGTGTGGACCTCCTGGTTTTTTATAATAAAGTATATTTTTTACCTGTGCTGGAATTTTCTGGGACTTTTCGCTTTTCTTGGATACTTTTGCTATTGGTTTGCATTACTTAAATCACTTAGTATAGCAGATATGAGCTAATCTCTTTGTGTCTATAGCTATTTCTGTAGCAAGCGGTCGGGCCATGCCCCCTTTTCTGTTATTGGCTGCCTGATATTTCATTCAGCCCTGTTCGAACACGCCCCTGGACGGGAAACGCCCCCTGCGCTGTGATTGGCTGCCTGCACTCTGTGCTTACTCCCTTCTGAGCTGTGTAAATTGAAAGTGAAACTAGGTGCCTCAACTTCTCTATGTTCTTCTCTCAGCCCTATGTGAAGGATCTGGGCAATTACTGAGTCTGTAGCTGCTAGCTTCACCTATATAACACAGCCTTACAGTCTCTGGTGGAGGGGGGAGGACAGAGTGCATTTCTCACATTTGTTTCATTAGTTCAGGCTATGTGTATAACTGCTTACACCAATGCAGGTATTCTGGTTACGAGGAGCTTGTGGAGGGAGATGACACCTCTGCAGGCATAAGAACCATTGAAGAAGGTCTGCAGAGCTATGACATCCTCTCCCTTCTACTGTTCATACAGAATGATGATGTCACAATTCTTCAGTGAGGGAATACATGCCTCCTGGGAGGAGAGACTTGCCCCTGGTTTTGAAGCTGTAAGAGAGATCAACAGCTCAAGTCTGCAAAACTGTGTGATGAGAAAACCCCTTTAAAAAAACAGCTTTTATGAAGATTACTTATGTGTGTTTTGATCCAGCACCAGTGGGTTCTATTTATGGTTCCTTTTGAAATAGGAAACTATACTCCAGCTATCTCCAAACAGTTAGTACCATTTAGATGATGATGCGTATTTTGATTTGGAATCTGACCCAGAATCTGTGTTGGATTTTGCATGAAAATCTTCTGTGTGAACATACCCTTACTCACACAAAGATACAACACTGCACAACGTCATGCTATTACTGGCCCATGATTACAACAAGATTTTACCAACCTCAGTAATGAGGTGCAATCATTTGTTTCAAGTATTAAAAGAGTTTCAGACTATGATCGATAGGATATGCCATAAATGTCAGATAAGTGTGGGTCCCCTTTTGGAATCACACTTGTCTTGAGAATGGGCCCCCAAAACTCCTGGCTTAGAATGGAGTAGTGGCCACGCTTGCACGGTATTTTTACATTCATTTCAATGGGAGTTCCAAGTAAAGCAAAATGCAACCGCTTTACTAATACCAAAATGCCTATATGTTTTACAACAATCTTCAGTCCCTATATCAAATATATTTAGTCAGAAATTGAATTGAGTCACCATTTTATTTAACTGGGGAAATTTATGGTGAGTGGTGAGTTTAGATACACTAACTTGCAAGACTGGCAAGAGCTGTGAGTTGCTACAATGTAGCTGATTCTTTAGCACTTCTGCCTTTCAGCATAGGTGTCCTGGGTTCAAATCCCTACAGGAACATGTGGATTTTTTTTCCTCGATGCACATACCTGATTGAGGTTTCTTTTTTCTTTTAATTCATATGCACTGTGTGACTAATTACTAAGGAGTACAGAGGACAGGGGTAGAATGATAGCACCTGGGGTTGAACACTCGCTCAGCAGTGAGTGTGTGTGATTACTAAGCAGGGAAGAGACAGTAGCTGCCTGAAAGGAGAGATGATTTCTGAGCATGTGCAGCCAGGACTGAAGAGCTCTTGTCACTGGTCGTATCCCCTAGAGACGAGCTGTACACTATGGATCACTAAAGTAGCAGCTAAAACAAAAGGGGTAGGATTTTTAAAAATAAATGAATGGTAAAAAATTTTTATTTTTAAATTTTGCAAGCTTCCCACTTCAGTTTTACTTTATGGTAAAACCCCTTTAAAAGGAAACTTTTATAGACATTACAAGTGCTGCTCCTATTAGACAGAACTGAAGTCCTAATTTGTAATGAAACTAAACATATGTCCACTTAAAATAATTTGTGCTTACACCAACTTCTTACGTAAAGGAAAACCAACTTTTGGGGAAAAGGGTAGGTAAAAATGGAAATATTTTTCCCTTTAAAACCCTCTTTTAGTAAAACCAAAGGCCAAGAGAATTGCTTACAACTTCATCACACATTTTCTACCTTCCCCCCACGAGCCATCATTTCCCATTACCCCTTATTCGGTGTCTATGTCCCAAAGCACCAAAGACGTAATTTCTGCCATCTGTACTCATCTCATTTTGAACAAAGTCACAAGCTTTCGTCTGAAGGTGATAGACAAAAGGAAGGAACAAATTCCGCCACTAATGAAGAATTAATAGCAGATTTTTTTGCATTGTCGTGTTTGTTCCATCCTAAAAAATTTTTGTTTAACTGTATTTCACCCACCAGACATATTATTCCAACATGCTTATTTTTGATAATGGTAGCTACAACACCCTTTCTCTGTTGGCAGTTCTGGGCGGGATCTTGGTATATGTCTTGGACGGGTCATTCATTTGCCAGTTTCTGGACAGCACTGACAGGCCTTAGGTCCACTCTTGTGATCCAGTGTATGCTTGATAAGGGAGTTTTTGGACACCTGTTAGGTAAGAAGTGAACACATCACATCTGCAGGAATCGTTTTTTAAAAATAAATATATATTGATAGATATACAATACAATCTGCAATTTCCACATACTCACATTTGGGGTACTGGGGCTACATGCATACAGTATCTCATCAAAGTGAGTACACCCCTCATATTTTTGTATATTTTGAATAATATCTTTTCATGGTACAACACTGAACATACACTTTGATACAATGTAAAGTGTCAGTTTTGAATTGTATAACATGTAAATTTTTGTGTCCCCTCAAATTAACTAAAACACACCCACAATGTCAAAAAACCGCTGACACAAAAGTGAGTACACCCTAAGTAAAAAATGGAAAAATTGTCCCCCAATTTTTCCTTTTCCCTCCTTGTGTATGTAATTGTCGTGTTACAAGGTCTCAGGTAGAATGGCAGCGGATGTGAAAAATTTGGTGTTATTACTCTCAACTTTTCATTTTTTTCAAGGGAAAGTTAAACATGAACCCATGGAAAAAACCTTTGGGGATCTAAAAAAAATAAAATTTTTGCTCTACTAAAGATGACCCAGGGGTATAAGAAGATTTCCAACACCCCCGAAACGAGCTGCAGTCAGTGGGCCCAAAACCATAAGATAGGCTTAAAATCATACCAGGGCCCGCCATGGCAAACCCAAAAAAGTTGAGGCCGCGCTCCGTTTTATCCAAGACTGTCCTTCAAAATAGACTTATGATGCTCCAGCATTTTGCAAGTTAAAACCGGGGAAGGGGGTTTGGGGGGTCAGCCTTTTTAATGCTCAAAACCAAAACCAACACTGCATCAAATTGGTTGCGGCTGTCGTCCCCAAAGGAAACCTTTCTAAAGTGATGCAAAAAAAGCCCACAAATAGTTTGCTGAAGACAAGCGAAAGGGGCTAAGGCATGCTTACTGGAACCCCTGTTGTGGTCTGATGGACCAAGTAAACATTTTTGATTCAAATGCTGTAAGTTGTGGGTGGAAAACCCGGCAAAAAAAGTACAAAGCGTGTGTCTTCCCCACAATCAAGCATGGTGGTGGAGTGTCATGGTTTGAATGCTGCCGCGGACACAGAGGAAAAAGGTAAGGGGAGGGAACTATGAAAACCCAAAATGTTCTGTACATACTGAAGCAGAGCATGATCCCCTCCATCAAAATGGGCTGAGGCAGTATTTCAACATATAATGACCCAAAAACCCCCTCCAGGATACCCCTGCTTTGCTAAAAAAAATGGGATAAAAGGGGCTGGCTGGCCAAGCATGTCTCCAGAACTAAAACCCTATTGAGATTTGTGGGGCCCCTCAACAAAAGATTGAGGAAACAAGGTCTCTAAAATCTACCAGCTCCGTGATGTTGTAAAGGAGGGGGTTGAAGAGGATACCAGTGGCTACAAAACCCGTGAAACTCTAGTTAACTCCATGTCCAAAAAAGGGTTGTTTTCTGGAAAATAACATGGCCACAAAAAAATATTAAAAACTTGGGGCACATTTGGCCTATTAAACAAAATTTTACAAAAATGTAGGGGTGTATCCTTTGTTGGATATGTATTTTTTATATATAGATCAAGACTACAGGAGCAGCCCCCTAAAACCAGAAGGATATTGGGTGGTTATTTGTGCTCTTAAAAACATTGGTCCGACAGATATTTTGGGAAAATCGTTCAGTTCTGGGCTCCAGTTATAGAAAGGATGTAAGAGCTAGAGAGAGTGCAAAAGATGAGCAAAAAAAACTTATAAGGAGAATGGGCATCTTAGTTATAGGAAAGTTTAAAAAAATTTAATTATTTGTCTTGAGAAAAGACGGTTTTTCCCGGGAGATGATTAATTTCTAAGTATGGCCCCCTACAAAAAGTTTTTGGCGAAAAGTATTTCATGTAAATCCCTCTCAAAAGACCCCAAAGGGGATCCCTTTTATTAGAGAAAAAAGGGTTCAATCTCCAAAGCGAGAAGCCCCCTTTTTACCTGAAACTGGAACTGTGGAATAGCCTGCCGAGGGCTGAAACAGCAGAAACAGGTGAGGGGTTAAAAAAAAAGTTAGATACCACTTACCACTAAAAAATATTAATACTTATGCAGCTAATTAAAAAACCTGGTCCAGTTTGATGGGATCTTTTAAATCAGAAATGAAAAACTTCCCTTAGGGAGATTGGTTCTTGTCTTTGGAGTTTTTACTCCCTTTAACATCCCTTTGTGATGCGCTTTGGGGACCGACAGGACGGACCCCAAAATGGATCTAACAATTAGCATGAGATTTTTCATGTGGGGTATGAGGAAAACCAGCGGGGTTCACATGGGAGATCGCCGCTTTGGGTTTCCCTTTGCTGTCAGTCCCTCTTCGGATGCGATCAAAGAATTGCATGTAAATTTTTTAAAGGGGGCGGTAAAGCAATCCGACAGGCCCAGGGCAATAAACCCCAGCACAACCCTCTCATCTGAACCCCGCTGAAATTCCTTCCTCTTACCCACAGTGATAACCCTCATTTGCTAATTGTTAGATCCATCTCGGGTCCGTCCTGTCGGTCCCCAACGCATCTACAAACGGATTTTAATACAGAGTCAAAACTCTGTTTTTAACAAACCCTTTAGGGGTTTTCCCCCCCCCCCCCCCCCCAACCCCCCCGGGGGGGGCCCACCCCCCCCCCATCATAGGGAAAAAAGTTTTAAAAAATTCCGTTCCTCCCCCCTTTCTCCCAAAATCTTTCTCCCCCCTTGGGTTTAATCTTGAGGGAAACAATGCCCTTTTTTAAAACTGTACTAACTATGTATAACTATATATACATATATACACACACACACACATTACTGTGGTAATATTACTGTGCCGTGTGATTCAACACCACAATGCTCCCCAACAAATCTGACGCAAAAAGTCTCGGGTAAAATTTTTCTCCCTCCTGAACTTTTCCCACCCCCCAAAATTTCCCGGGTGTAAAACGTGTCGTACAGGATTCAAAAGCCCCATTGTCGGGAAACCTGCACAGACACACACCAAGACACAGACAAGTGGGGCCCCTAACACGGGCCCCCCACCTTTCTTCCCTTTGGGCCTTTTTTGGGATCTGACTCCTTAAAAGGCCCCCCCCAAAATAAAGAAGACTAATGACTAGGGGTTGAGCGTTTTACTTTGGCAAATCGACATCGGTCGAGGGTCGATAGTCGGCCATAAACGAAAAATTTTAACCCTTTAGTGAGCATTTTCGTTTTAGACGATGCCCTTTTAAGTCAAATGGAAGAAAACCAACACCTTTTCTTTTCTTACCCCCCAAAAAAGGGCTGGAAAAGCGGAATTAACACCACAACGGCAAAGGTACGTGCAAAATTTGGGCCCAACACACTTGGGGTTATAAAAGCCCCCAGAAAAAAAAAAAACCCACACCCATTCACTACCCCGTTTTGAAACCACACCTGCCCCTTTAAAAAACCTGCATCACCCCAAATTAAAAAGTCCAAAAAGGCATATGATTGAACCATCATTTTTATTTTAAACTGGACTTTGAAAAATCCCTGTCCGGGAACGCAGCATGAGCCCCAAACCTGCATGCCCCCCCAAAAGATTTAAAAAGTGCCGGAAAAAGGAGTCTTTCAACCACCTTTTTTAGTTGAACGGGAAACATTGACTAAACCTGTCCGGGGCCCACAGCATACCCCAAACCTGCATGCCCCCCACATATAAAAAGTCCCGGGAAAAAAGGAGTTTTTTCAACCCCATTTTAGTTAAACGGGACTTTTGACATATCTGCCCTTTTTAAACCGCAGAATGCCCCTTTTAAACCTGTCTGCCCCCACAGATTTAAAAGTCCCGGGGAAAAGGTCTTTCCCCACCATTTTATTTTTCACTGGATATTGACAAAACCCTGCCCCGGGGCCCACAGAAATGACCCCCAAAACCCCTCATGACCCCGATTAAAAAAGGGGGCCGGGAAAAAAAGGATTTTTCCCCCTTTCCCAACCCCCCTTTTTAGTTTCACTGGACATATACGCCCCCTGCCGGCCACAGCAGAGCCCCAAACCGCATGACCACCAAAATTTTAAAAAGGGGCCGGAAAAAGGAGTCTTTAAAACCACCATTTTTAGTTTCACGGGACATTAAACTATATCCCCTTTGACCGCAAAATTTCCCAAATTAAAACCTGCCCCTGACCCACAGTTTTAAAAAGTCCCCGGAAAAAGGAGCCCTTTCAACCACCATTTTATTTTTCACGGGACATTGATATATCGGGCCGGGGCCACAGCATGGGGCCCCAAACCTGCATGACCCCCAATTTTTAAAAAAGTCCCGGGGAAAAAGGATTTTTAAACCAAACCATTTTATTTGAACTGGCCCTTTGACAAAACCTGTCCGGGGCCCAAAACAGCATAAACCCCCAAACCTCCCAGCCCCCCACATAAAAAAAAGTGCCGGAAAAAGGAGTTTTTTCCAACCACCTTTTTTAGTTGAACTGGAAAATTAAACTAATCGTCCAGTCCCGCAAAGGGACCTTTAAAACCTGTCTGACCCCCAGATTTAAAAGTCCCGGGGAAAAGGGAGTCTTTAAACCCACCAATTTAGTTTCACTGGATATTGACTAAACCTGTCCGGGGGCCAAACAGCATGACCCCCAAACCTGCATGCCCCCCCAAAATTCAAAAGTCCCGGGAAAAAGGAGTCTTTAAACCCCCTTTTTTAATTTTTCCCATGGACATAAAACTGTCCCTGTCCGGGCCAAAAGCATGGCCCCAAACCGCATAAAACCACCTTTTTTTAAAAAGTCCCGGGGAAAAAGGAGCCCTTCAACCCCTTTTTTATTTTCACGGACATTGACTTTTATCTGTCCTGTACCGCAGAATGCCCCTTTAAACCTGCCCTAAACCCAAAATTAAAAAAGTCCGGGAAAAAAGGAGTCTTTCAACCACCTTTTTTAAAGTTTCACGGGAAAAAATTTTTTTGGGGGACTATATCTTTTCCGGGGGCCACACATGGCCCCAAACCCTCTTTAACCCCACTTTTAAAAAATTTCCAAAAAAGGGGGGTTTTTTCCCAACCACCTTTTTTATTTTCACGGGACATATACTGTCCCTGTCCTGGTAACGTTTGCCCCTCCGTATGATGCGGCCCAAAATTTGGGAAGCTTACCTTTTGGAAATACTGGGTTTAAAAACGCTCCTTTTCCACCCGGGGCCCTTTTTCTTGGCTTTCTTTTTCCTTTTTACTCCCCGGCTGGGGGAAATTGTCTCGGTACTTTTTCTCTGTCCTTTCCCATACCCCAAATGTCCTCTAAATAACCTACATTTTGCCCAAGTTTTCCTGTACCTCCCTTGTACAATTCAGGGGAAATTTTTTTTAACCAGCTATTTTGTACATGCAATTTTTTTTTAGAAAGTTTTAAAAATTCTAAAAAACACATTTTTTAAAATAGGATGGAACCCCCCATCATTTTTTTTTTGTTCTTTTTTTTAATTGTATTAAATGGGTTGTCTCAATACAGGGATTTTATACTATGTTTTAAAAATCTTGCAAAAACAAGTTTATTTTTCAATATGTGTCCATTAACAATTTTCCCAAACCCAATTCCTTTTTTTGACCCGCACCAAACCCTTGAGCCCTCTTTTAAAAATTGTGAAAACAAATGTCTTTTAAAACAACATTTTTTTTATAATAGGACCTGTAGTATAGCTTTCATTTCAAAACAAAATTTTCCCCCCCAAAAAATTTAAAACATGACCCTTTAGCCACTTTGGGCAATTTTTAAAACAAAAGTCTCTAGAAACAATATTTTTTTTAAAATTGGACCTGTAGTATAGCTGCATTTCAACAAAATTTCCCCCCAAAAAATTTAAAAGCAAAGACCCTTTACCATTTGGGCAATTGTAAGAACAAATGTCTGTTTGAAAACAACATTTTTTTATAATAGGACCCCTTAAAATACTGGGATTTCAAAGCAAAATGCCCCCAAAAAAATTTAAAACAAAGACCCCTTTACCCACTTTTTGGGCAAATTTTGAAGAACAAATGGGCTTTTTGAAATAACATTTTTTTTTTAATTTGGAAACCCTTTTGTATTGCTCATTTTTTTAAAACAGCATGACCCCAAAAAATTTTAAAAATGGGCTTCTCAGCCCTTTTAAAAATTTTGAGGGAGAAATGCCACTTAGAAGCCACATTTTTGTTCCAAAAGGCCTTTATTATTGTTGTATCCACACAAAATTACCCCAAAAAATTAAAAAGACTTTTCAGCACTATTTTAAAAAATTTTGGGAAAAATTCCCCTTAGAAGCCCCCATTTATGTTCCAAAGGACCAGAAATTTTTGCTTATCTTTACAGCTACATGACCCCAAAAAATTATAAATATGACCTTTTCAGCCACTATTAAAAAAATTTTGAGGGGGGAAATGCCACAAAAACCACTTTCTGTTCCAAAGGGAACCCTGATTATTGCTGTTAAAATTACAGCTACATGACCCCAAAAAATTAAAAATATGACTTCTCAGCCCCTATTAAAAAAAAGTGAGGAGAAATGCCATTAAAACCACAATTTTTGTTCCAAAGGAAACCCTAATTAAAAGCTGGGAAACTCACAGCAAAAATGACCTCAAAAAAACCCTTGACAATGCGAAAACTTCTAAAGATAAAGTGATAAAAGGAATACGGGGTTGTCCCTGAAAACCTTTCCCGGGCTTTTACAGTCTCCCACAGCAAAACCAAACAAAATGAACTGTTGGGAAAAGAGAAAAAAAAATTGCAGTAAGAAATGAAACCCCTTTTAAAAAAAAATTTTTTTTTTTTCAAAAGGAAACCCTTTCTGTTTTAAGAGGAAAAGTGGAAGTAGACCCAAAACAAATCGGTGACCTCCCAATTGGGGCCACAACAACATCAGAGATCCCTTCCCGATTCATCCCTTTATGAAATTTTAAAAATCCACATTTTTCTGTGAAAAGCCGGATGGGGGTTTGTCTGTAATGACCCTCCCGCTGTGGGTGAAAAGGGCCCTCAGAATTGACGCCCTTTCTGCTGGGCAGGACAACACCTTATGGCGTGACGAGCCAGCTCGGGGCCCTTCGTCCATTTTTGGGAAAACCCCGAAGTCCCATTGGGGCCGGGAAAACCAAAAAAAAACAAAAACATCGGGTTGAGGCCCCAGGGTAGTCTGCAAACCCTGATCTTAAGCTGGGCTTGTTTTGTTGGAAATTTTTTGGCCCCCCATTGCATGCCTTTTTGGGGGGGTTTAAAAAAAGATTCCAGAAGGGGCACCCCCTTAAACCCCCTTTCCACCTTGCCCGCAGCTGCCCTACGCCCCATTGGCACTCTAAATGCCCGTCACGTCGCTGATGTTAATCCCGTGAATTTTGGGGGAAAAAGGGAAACAGACGCAAAAAAGATGTTCTCCCTTTTATCAAACAGCAAGGGCTTCCCTTTCCTGCATTTTACTCTCTATTTGGGTGGGTGGGGAAGGAAAATCTGAGTTTTTTTTTTTACCAGGGGCCAGGAGGGGGGCAAAACCAGTAACTGTTTTCATTTTAATTTATGGCCTTTAAAGCGAGATCAAAGTTTGGAAAGGGAAAAGGAGGGATCCAAACACTCATTTTAGAGGTGGGGCCTTGGGTTTTTCCCCAAACCTCTGGGTCGAAGGGGGACTAGCAAAAAATGGGTCTTCCTCATCTTCCTCCTCCGCCTCAAAATTTGCCGGGCCCAAACCTTTTTTCCAAGGGAGGGGGCCCCTCGGGAACATCGTTTCTAAGGGAAAACCTCCTCCTCCTCCAACCCCTGCCCCGGCAAAAGCTTCAAAAACAGCCCTGACTTTGCCTGAGATGATTCCCCCCTGAGAAACTGATGCGCCACCTTGCACTAGCTCTGGACCCCAAACCCCCTTTCCTAAATTTTAAAAAAAACCCATAAATTGTGAACTGTCGGGCCCCTTTTGGGTTTTTACCCGGGGAGAAAGGGCCCCGGGCTGCATCTGTGTCCATCTCCTCCAAACCCCCCGCTGGGGGGACCTGTTGTTTTAGGGTCCCCAAAATCGTTCCAAACAAGATCACCACAAAAAGCCATGCGACAAGGGCAAAAAGTCTGGGACTGACCATTTTGGTGGGTTCTTCAAACTTTGGCCCAAAGGGTAAGGGGCAGAGCTCTTTCAAACCCCCTCCACTCTCGGTGGCCAACCCCGAGGGCCGCACCGCTGCTTTGGGCAGGCCAAAGTTCCCCAAACGTACTGCCGTAATGGCATTTGGGGCTGTTTTCCCAAAAATCGCTGGAGAAAAAGGGGGGTGGAAAAATTTCCCGCGTGGGGCCACGTCAACAATTAAAAAGGGGACGGGGAGGCCCACTGACGCGCAACGCAAACCGGTGGGGGCAAAACCCGGGTGCAAAAGGGGGAAAATGCGAAACCTTTGACTTCGACCCTTTCCCCCACAGGCAAATCTAGACCCGGGGGAGGGTCTTTAGAAATTTTTGGCACAAGGTTCAAGAAAATGTGCCAGGCAAGGGATGTTCTTCCCGCCCACCGACTTAAGGGCGCCCACGATTTTGCCCGTTTAAACGCACACCACCCCTTTCCTGGGACAAAGGTTCTTTTCACCCAGCCAGCGCTCGGTCCCCCCTTTCTTAAGCCGTCCACAAACTCCCGACCTGTGGGGGTGGGCGGTCTCCAAAAACAGATTAATTTAAAAACAAAGCCTTGTTTCTCTGGCACGGGGATGCCAAACCCGAGGACCTTGGGGGAAAGAACTCGCACCATCCCTTCGGTTTTTGAAACAGCGCCGAACCTTTTAGAGCCCCCTTTACCCCCAGAGACATCCACCCACTCACCCATGGCTGTCCCCAGAGCTATAGCGGGCCCTTTGGGCCCGGCTTACTAAATCCCCTGTGTCAATTTGGGCCCGATGACCCTTTTCCCCCGGGCCAAAAGATGCCCGACGACGCGCTTCAAATTTTTATGTGGGTACGTGGCTGGCCCCGGGGAGGGGCGGCTTTTCTGCAAAGAAATTTCCTTCTCGGCATCTGGTTGGGGGGGGATCGAGGGCCCTGACTGGCGGAACCCATCTGTGTCCACCAGACGGGAAAACAACATTTCCAAGGCCAAAAAACCCCGGCAATTTTCCCACATTCAGGCTTTTGGCTTTGGGATGGTTTGGTTAAAGTGTTTCTTTGCCCCCAAAAACCAGGAAAGACAAAAAGGGGCTGGCTGCTAACGGGCCCGCGTACGGCGTGCAGGCTCAAACGGGGCGAAGGAGAAGGGGTAGGATGGGTCTCTGGTGGGGGGCTGGGGTACTCGGGCAGGGAGGAGGCTAAGGGGGGGGGCTGTTCCCTATAAGACTCTAAAAGGACAGGGGGGCCTTTAGGAACGCTTGGGGGGGGGGCGGAGGAGGAGGGGCAGAGACAAGGGTGTGACAGGGGGTTGGGGGCCCCGGCGGGGTCTGGCCTTTTTTTGGACAAGGTTGCCTCCATTTTAAACTCATGCTTTGCGGGGCATGTACTAACATGTTGGTGGGGGGTTAAAAACACCAAAGGGGTTCTTCCCTTACTTATGCGTTTAAGGCATAGGCGGTTATATGGGGGGGTAAAAGGCTTTTACAAAAAAGGGGCCCGGCTTGAAAATCCGGACCTTTTGACGGCGAAAAGCGGGAGCGGGGTTTTTGCGCTGACCGTGGCGGCGGAATCATATCAGCGGACTTCTGCACCCCCTCTCCCTTTTTGAGGCGGCCCCTATGACACTACCCCATTTCTTCCTCCTCGTCCTTGATGAAGCGCTCGCAAGCAAATTTGCTGAAAAGACCATGTCGTTCATCAATCAACACAGGACTTCGTCGCCTGACTTTTCTGCATCCAGATTGCGCGCTACAACAAGAGGGACTGAAAACTTGCCGACCGCCCGGGATTTTTGCCGATTGACCGTTTCCTTCTCCCCCTGAGGCATCAGTACGGCATCAGAGCAGAGAAAATCACCCCTTTTTTTGGCCCTTTTTATCTTTTAACATGCCTTCTGCCCCCAACCCATTTGCATAAAAAGGGGCTTCAAGAATGGGTTATCCCCAGTGGGGGGTACACGAGTTTGACATTTGGCTGTTCATGTTGGACGGGGGGGGTGTTGGTGATGCTGATGACGACATTTTGGGCCGTGGGGGAGGGCGGGGAGGGAAGATGCTGGGGCAGGTTGCATTAACCACTAAAGGCAGATTGGCGACACTGTTCGTTATGAGATTCACAGGCCCTGACCCAGCGATGACAGGCCCGACGGGTTCCTGCAACTGACGATCCCCCTGGCATGGTGTTGTCGCCAACGGAAGGAGCACCTTTCCCCGACCTCTACTCCATGTCCCCACCCCCCTCTTTGCTCGCTTTTCCCCCTTAATTTCGCTCCATGTTCAGAAATATAAAAATTTGAGAAGGTATGGAAGAGTTTTGGAAAAGTCTCTTTTTAAAAAGACGGCAAATAAACAGCTATTCTAAATAAAAACAAAATTGCTGGATTCAAATATAACTGCAAAGTAGATCTATCAACAAAGCTGGCCTGACTACTACTATAGTACAAGATATTTTTGGCACCTTTCAATTCACCTGTGGTGACTATAAAATTGCTGGATTCAAATTTAAGTGCAAGGTGGATATATCAACAAAGGTGGAATGGGCAACATTGAAAATGAACCCCTTTATTGAAATGTATACTGATAATAAAAGTGGAGTTTTGCACCTAAAAAAGAGACCTGCATTTTACTAGAAAAGATGTGTTATCCTATAAGTTCAGGCTGCCCAATACCAGGAAATATTTCAATAAAAAACTGTTAATAATAAAGCTATTGCAATGTCTACATAAGTCTTGGTGAACTTTATCCAGTATTCTTTATAGAGCTTGTCTGTGTTCGCCCGCGGGGGCCCCCCCCGCTCCCCCCCCGTGACTTTACAGCGGTAGATGCTCCTTTAAAAATTCTTACCTAACTATATAAAATTTCCAATCTCTAATCTAACTAAATTGTAAGGATCACAGCTAATAGAAAGAGGTTTCTCTGTGAAGAAATATAATAATTTCGCTGAGCTGTTTGGACAGAGGCAGAGCGAGTCCTATGCTATGAGACGCTGAGAGACACTGAGGCTGAACAGGGAAACCGCTGTTCTATGTAAAACGAGGTCATGTGATTTTTCCAGCCAATCGAACCATACACATCCCAGTCATGACGTCGCACAAACATCTCACCCTGCTGTATTCTGTAAGCTAAATTGCTGGCCGCAAAATGACAGAAGCACCGAAAATGGCGCGATTTTAAATAGATGATGTACAGGATTTTAACCTAAATTATCGCCATGATCTAAAAAATCCGATCACCATAAAAACTGTGCCGATTTCAACTCTGTCAATAATAATCGCTCAACACTACTAATGACCATAGTTGGCAGCTTTTGAAAATGGAAAAGCAGGAGATTGAAGAGTGCGGCGCACGTAGCGTGCCGTGGCAAAAAATTTGCATGGGCACGCCCATCTTTTTGGTGTGCCACGCCCCTTCAAAAAAGCCACACCCACTTCCGCCTAACTGGCATAATTGGCTTGGAAAAAGTGGTAGATTTCCCTTATAGCAGGGAGTGCCCCCATAACCAGGTAGTGCCCTTAAGAGGTTTGATGCCCCCTTGTAGCCAGTAGATGCCCCCCTTGTAGTCCGGTAGATGCTCCTTTGTTTGCAGGTAGATGCCCCCTTTAGTAGCCAGGTAGTTGCCCTTTAGAAGCCAGGGGTTGCCCCCTTTAGAAGCTAGGTAGTTTGCCCACTTTAGTAAACCAGATAGTTACCCCCTTTGTAGTCAGATAGTTGCCCCTTTGTAGTCAGGTAGATGCCCCCTTTTTATTTGCCAGGTTATTTTTGCCCCCCTTTGATAGCCAGGTAGTTGCCCCCTATTGATAGCCAGGTAGTTGCCCCCTTTGATAGCCCGGTTTAAATTGCCCTCTTTGATAGCCAGGTAGTTGCCCTCCTTGTAGCCAGGTAGTTGCCTCCCTTGATAGCCAGGTAGTTGCCCCCATTGATGGCACGGTAGTGCCCCCAATTGATAGCCAGGGAGTTGCCCTTTGATAGCCCGGTAGCTTCCCCCCCTTGATAGCCAGGTAGCGCCCCCTTGTTAGCCAGGTAGTTTCCCCCATTGATAGCCAAGTAGTTGCCCCCCATTGATAGCCAAAGTATTGCCCCCATTGAAGCCAGGAGGTTAGTTCCCCCCATTGATAGCCCGGTAGTTGCCCCCATTGATAGCCAGGTAGTTGCCCCCATTGATTTGCCAGGTAGTTGCCCCCCTTGATAGCCCGGTATTGCCCCTTTGTAGCCAGGTAGACCCCTCCTATAACTAATAAAAATTAAATAATAAAGCCACTTTCCTTACCAGGCTCTGCAAACTCCGGAGATCTCCCCGGCCGGGTCCTCCTCAGCGTCGCAGGGAAGTGAGTGCAGCCGCGCGCCACTCCCCCTGCGTCGCTGACCTGTATGTACGGTGCACACTGGCTCTGTGCATACAGGGGGAGGAGGGAGGAGGGGAACGATCCCTCCTGCCTCCTCCCTGCACAGCGAGACTCCGGGCGGGTGAAGTGGGCCCTGCGGCCGCTTCACCCGCCTGTAGGAGTGGCCCGGCGGTGCAAGAGTAGCGCACCAGCGCTACTCTTGCGCCGCAGTAATTTAAAGAACCCCTGCCGCCTGCTGGCGGCGGGAGGAATGCCAACTCTGTCGGGAGAGCGGGGGGGTACCCCCCCCCGCCAAAAGCGGGGGAGTTGGCATGTATGCTAATGACTACACTGAGACAAGTGAAACACTGACAGAGACAAACAAACACAGAACAAGTAAGTGTAGTCGGGCAGTCCCAGTCGGTAACGGGACGGGCATTGCAGTACAAAATCGTGAGACAAAGAGTAACCAGAAAAACAAGTAGAGTTAGAATAGCACAGGAGATCGAAAGAGAGAAAGGCGAACTATAGGGACGGAAGCAATATAGCAGGCACAGGAAGAGGAAGCAGTGACTATAAATAGAAAAGGGGAGGTAGAAGAGCAGAAGTTATAGGAAGCAGAAACTGTCAATCACCAAGAGAACAGATTAACCCCAAGAGTGCTGGAAGGTTCCTGGCCACGAGCGTTGGCCAGAAATCAATTAGGATCCCAAGTCTAAGAACAGAGTACACACAGGAAGCATAGGAAAAAAGCCAAGCCGCAGGTATGGTCGCAGCGGCCATGGCCGGCGACCAGAGCCAGATGACATGAACGTGACACCATCATTATGATAACTTTTCACTTTCTTGGGTACTAGGATTATTTGATACACAATGAATTCTGAAAATATTTCATGTTTTCTGCCATTATATCTGCCAGCATCCTGTTAGTATGTGACGAAAACAGCCTAGTCCGCCGGCTCGCTTGAGGGACGACGGCCTGACTTGTGGTGTATCTCGACGTTGCGCTGCCCACTAAAGGTCAGCCAGATACTGTTCCACTGTTAACCCTTGCCCACACTGGCACAGGGAAACAACAATGCTGCCACCAGTTCGCTCATTTAGTTATAAGACCGGTCCGTTACCGACTTATAGCACGGTCAGGAACCAACCCTTGGGTAGCTATATACTTGAATGGCAATGTCAAACTGTGGTACTATACAGTTAGACAATCCTTATACCAGATTAGAATTGAATAGTTTAGTGATGTTTGTAGTTCATGTCATTACTATAATACATGTTGATGCTCCAATACATCACTGTGAGGTTATATAGACTTTATGCCAGGTTATTTAAATGTGTAGTGATTTTATGAAGGGGAAACAAAATGATGCACATATCACATTTTATACAGTAGTAAACTGCTGAATGGTAATGTAACGCTGGACCATTGTGTATTTAGTTCTAGGCCAGGGTAGCATGCATCTTGTCATGTCATTAAAAGGGTTTTCTTATTACAATGATTAGCTTTCAACATGTAGGGAAAGGTAAATGAAGGGTTTTCCAAATACATTGCTCTTTTGAGATTGCCCTGGTCAGGAGATAAGAGTGATTTTATCTGCTCTGCGTGCACACAGGTGTCTCTAGTTTACCATTATCTCCATTCCTGACTGATGTCACCACGGTCGGACAGAGCAGAGTCTTTATCTCTAACAAGATTAGATTGTTTACCTTTGATAAGCACTTGGTTTTACTCCTTTGAACTCTGTAGCTTTGTGTAATACAGATTAAATCTCCTGCACTTATGTCACTGTAATGCACAGCTAGTTAATATGCTAATCACTGCTATTGAACCACCCACAGCCTGACCAGGCAGTGTGAGTCTGAAGCTGCCTGTGACTTTGTGAAACAGCATGAGGAGCAAAGAGTTAAAAAAAAAATCTATGCTTTCTTTCACCCTTTTCTGCAGGCAACAAAGGATTGTCAAGGTAGAAGACAAAAATGGAGAATAAAATACTAGGAGAAAACCTGCTGAAGACAGCAGGAGACTTTCTACTATGGAAAAAAGTAAATTCTGAAAAATTTGTGGGAATAAACCTAGAGCCAAAGCCACAATCAAATGGAAACAATAATGTTAGAGCTGTATTTTTATTTCCATGAGGGCTAATACTGATGATTTTTCTAGACTGTAGATGGGTTTTGTTTGGGTGCTTCTGTAAATTTAAAGACTATAGCAATCTTGTGAATGAAAAGACGATTGCATGATATCTTGTCATTTCATGAAAAGGTTGTGCAGAATGAAAAATAACATAGCCATGGGTTGTGTCTAGTCTTTCAGATTAAGGGCATAAGTCTGAGCTGCAATACCCATGACAGCCTGTGTACAGGTGTGACACTGTTTTTTGGAAGAAAGCAACCATGTTTCTTTAATCCTATATAACCCTTCAAGGACTCTTGTTAGTATGGAACTAAACACGTTGGTTCCATTCTGTAACGGAAGGAAAAACCCCAAATGGTGACAAATAACTTAATAATAATAAATTTAAAATGACTGAAAATCAACTACTAAAAATGCTTTTGAAATATAGTTCACACTAAAAATTAAAATATAAAAACTAATTACACTGACCTGGACATAAATGATGGCACCCTTAGAAAAGATTGAAAATAATTTAACCAAAAGGACATTTTAAACTATAGTGTGTCCTATAATTAGCATCACATCATTTTGTCTTCAAAAATGTAGGCAGCAAGTCTGTCTATTGAAATGGTGAAAAGTAGTCACTGTGCTGTTTGGTATCATGGTGTGTACCATACTGACCATGGACCACAGGAAGTTAAGGAGAGAGCTGTCTCAGGAAATTAGAAAGAAAATTACAAACATCATACTAAAGGTAAAGGCTATAAGACCATCTCCAAACAGATTGATGTTCCTTTTATTAAAGTTGTACAAATTATTCACAAAGGTCTATGAGATTACCCAGCCTTCCTGTGTATTGTCATAAAAAGAAAATTGATGACAAAATTGAAGAGACGGAAAATACAAATGGTAACCAAAGAGCCCAGAACAACTTCCAAAGAGATTAGAGGTAAACTCCAGGGTCAAGGATCATCAGTGTCAGATCGCACGACCCATCGCTGTCTTTGCCAAAGTGGACTTAATGGAACTCAATCGAGAAGAAAACCACTGTTGAAAGCAAATTATAGAAAAGCAGGACTGGAACTTTCCAAAATTAATATTGTCAAACCACAAAGCTTCTGGGAGAATGTCCATTGGAAAGATGAGCTTTTTGGCAAGTCACATCAGCTCTATATTCACAGACACAAGATAAAGCATACAAAGAAAATAACATTGTACCTTTTGTGAAATATGGAGAGGGCTCCATTTCGGGGCTGCTTTGCTGTATCTGGCACAAAGTGTCTTTAATCTGTGCAGTATACAATAAAATCGCAAGACTATCAAGACATTGTGGTGAAATGTGCTATCAAAGCATAAAGAGAAATGTGCTGCCCAGTATCAGAAAGCTTGGTCTCAGTCGCAGGTCATGGATCCTCCAACAGGATGATGGCCTAAAAAACTTCCAAGAATGGCTCAGAGCAAAGTATTGGACTATTCTGAAGTGGCTTCAATGAGCCCAGATCTAAATTATATAGAAATTTTTTGGGAAGGGAGTGAAACTGAAAAAGTTGGAAGGCCCCTGAGAAATGAGCCCTCATGAAATGGGCCCAAAATTACTTGGTCGGGCTGAAAATTATAGGGTTAAGAAATTGGTTGTTTGCGTAAACCCTGAAAATTTTGTACCAAATTAAAAAATTAGGGTACCATCATTTTTTTTCCAGGAGGGGCTTCTCTCTTTTTTTTTTTTAATTTTAGACCACTTTCAAAAGCAGTGTTGGTTTTTTGGATTGTTGTTTCATTCTTTTAAAATTTTTAAATTTTACTTTTGTCAGTTATTTCAGTGACCTTGGGGGTTTTTTTTTTAAAGGGAAGGGGGAACGAAATTTGTCGAAGTAAATGGTAATACCACAAATGGGATAGATCCCCAAGGGGCGGGACGAGGGTAGGCCAAGGGTGGCAAAACCCCTAGGGCGCCTACCTCTGCCTTCCAAAGGGGGCGCAGGGGGGGGCCCCGAACGCCCCGGGGCTCCGGGCCGTGCCATGGCCTAAAGCCCCGGCCCGCCTCTTCGCCCCGTTCTGCGGAGCAGAGAGGAGGCTCCCGGGTCCACAACATTTGGGGCCCCGCACGGAGGATCGTGGATCCTCCGGTGGGGGCCGCAGGGGCCGAACAGCGGGGCCCGCGGGCCCTCATAGGTAGGACCCGCCGGGGCCCCTGGCCTCAGTGCAGCGTCCGGATAAAGTAATTGCAACGCTCCTCTCCTCGGGCGCACAGCCTGTGACGCGCTGGGAGGAGCGGGGATTAAGAGGACAGAAAGGAGCGAGCGGGGGGGAAGGTAGGTTTTGTTTAATTTTGTTTTTTTAAGTCCCTCCCGGTGGCCCTATAATGCCTGCGGGGCCCCTACATACTCCCTGGGGCCCCCTTAACCCTCCCTGTGGCCCCTACATACTCCCTTTGGGCCCCCAAATTATCCCTGTGGCCCCTATAATGTCTGCCTGTGGCCCTATAGACTGCCTTTGGCCCCTATAACTGCTGGGGCCCCTAAAGCCTGCCTGTGGCCCTATATATCCCGGTGGCCCTAAATTTGTCTGCCGGGCCCCCCTTTATACGCCTGTGACCCTATAATGCTGTGTGTGCCCCCTATATACAGCCTGTGGGCCCCTTTAAAATGCCTGCCTGTCCCCCTTATCGCCTGTGGATTATAATTCCCTTGGGGGCCCCATATACTCCCTGGGGGCCCCTATAAGGGCCTCCCCTTGGGGCCCCCCTTTTTGCCTTGGCCCTTAATGCCCCCCGGGGGCCCCTATATACTCCCGGGGGCCCCTATAATGCCCCGGGCCCCCTTATCCCGTGGCCCCCTATAATGCCCCCCTGTGTGCCCCTATATATCCCTGGGCCCAATAACCCTGCCTGTGCCCCTTAAAATTTGTTGGGGCCCCTTAACCTGCCTGGGGCCCCCTATAATCCCCCCTGTGGGCCCCCTATCCCGCCCGGGTGGCCAAATAGTGTGGGGCCCCTTATGACTGTTGGGGCCCCTCATCCCCTTTTGGGGCCCCCCTTATGCCTGGGGTCCCCCCTTTTGTGCTTTGGGGGGCCCCCTATCCTGGCGGGCCCCCATCGCCTGTTGTGGCCCCCTACCTTTTAGCCCTCACGCTGCCTGAGATATGGTGTGGCCCCTTCGCCTCCCTGTGGCCCATCCCCTGCTTGGCCCATCGCCCTGCCTGTGGCCCCTTACCCTTTCTGAGCCTATACCCTGTTGGGGCCCAAAACCCTCCCTGACCCCCTACCCCGCCTGACCCCCCATAAAATCCTGTGGCCCTATTATACCTGCGGGCCCCCCTATGAAAAAAAAACCCTGCCGAGTCCCCCTTTTATAACCCTGCCTGAGTGCCCCTATATTATAAAACTGCCGAGAGTGCCCTATTCTATATACCTGCCGAGTGCCCTTTATTTTATAACCTATGTTAAGGGGACAATATAATAAAATAATAATCTTTATTTTTATAGCGCCCAAATATTGCAGCCTTTTCAAAAAAAGGGGAAACATACAGTCATTACAATTAAAATACTTTAAATGAGAAAGGTGTGAGGGGCCCTGCTCGCAAAAGTTTTCAAAACTATTAGGGTGTTTGGGGGGAAAAAAGGTGAGAAGTGCTTAAAGTTTACAATGTCCACCCCTGTTTTATAAAAAGGGGGGTTTTACATGAAAAATGGGTGAAACCTCCCCCCCAGATAAACTATTTACAGATAAGTGCTGTGGTGCCTAGTGTAGGGGGAAGATGTGTGTGATGCAGTTGGGATCTGGTGGGCCAGACGAGAAGATGTATTTCAGGGGGCCCCCTTAAAATGTGGGGTTTGAATGTCTAGGCCCGCGGTAGCAATTCCAGAAATTGGGGCCCAGTGTAAATTTGTAGCGGGCATGGGGGGGTTCGGATGTTGAGAATTTTAGTTGAAACTCACAGGGGAGAGCACGGGTAGGGCGGTAGACGAGGAGGGGGAGTGTAGGGAGGCCGCGACAAAAATTTCCTGCTGCTGAGAGGGGGGTTTTATACTGTCTAACTGAGGGGGTTATGTATGTCTAATGAGGGGGCTTTATATATAAATAAAAAAAAAAGGGATACTGGAAAAGTGGGATTTAGAAATTTTTGTCCCAAAATTTGGGGCGAGATTGGGGGAGCAATCAGAAGGTGGAAGGAAGAGAAGAAAGGCAAAGTGAACGCGCTGATCAGAATGTGTCCCGGGAGTCATAAATGTAAATGCATGAATAAAACTTTTATTTCTGAGAGGATAATACCCAACTAGTCCCACCCAAACTGGTCACTGATGGCGGGTGGTAAGCAATAAGCCTGTTACACGATAGGAATGTGGGGGTGGTTTGGGCAGGGTTGGGAGGAAATTTGATCCTTTAAATAGTAAAGTTTTGGGGCTTGGTTTTTTAGGAGTGTTTTTTTGTATCCAATGATGCTCTGGTAGATTTTCCCGTATCGGGGGTTATTTGGTGACTGTTTTTTAAGTATTACAATGCAAGGAGGGGGGGCGATTTTGAAAAAGTAATTTGTCAATTTTAAATGATGCTGAGGGTGGATGGAGCTAGTGAAATATCAAAAAAATTTGGCAGGACCGGGGGCAGGGGGGAGAGGAATTGGGTGGGGGGGGGGGCCCGGGGTTTTTTGGGGGGGTGGGGGGCCCCTTGGGGGTCTTGTAGGGGTGGGGGCCCCTTTTTCCCTTTGTCCCCGGCCTGTAATACTCTTCCAAACTTCCAGATTTTATGTTTGATGTGATGAATGTAATATCAAACCAGTCTTGTGAAAATTTTAAAGCTGGGGGGAAAAACATTTGATTGTCTATTTGGGTGCAAGAGGAAGTACATTTTCTTGCAGTCAATCCTTTTTCCCTTTTTTAGGGAAGCAAAAGGGAATGTGTCACTATGGGGTAAAAGAGTTATGCCCTTTTTGTATTTGGAATGGTTTAAGTGTGGAGCCTGTGGTACATTCCCGAAAATGATTTTACTAGTTCAATGATAAAGTCAAGTGGGATGTTTGTAAGCATTTGTCTATTACTTGTTCTTAGTTAGCATTTGTGTATTCACTAAGGAAAGCACAGTCAAGTTTTAAAGGGAGACATGGTTCGGGGGCAGCACTGGGGTTAAATTCCAAATTTTAAGGATAAAATTTCATGGGTTTGTATGCTCTCCCCGTGTTTGCATGGTTTTTTCCCCCAGTCCAAAATGGTAAATCAAATGAAATTTGATTTCAAGACCAACAAAATTCGTACAGCACTGTGGAATATAACAGGTTTATAATGAAAAAAAAACAATTATAAATATATTATAAACCATTTTTTTTCACTATAATAATTTCCAATTTTCCCTTTTTCCCTTTAAAATTTTTTAAATTTTCCCCTT
>JAODAL010056210.1:0-23443 GCA_025379985.1 Phyllomedusa bahiana | reverse complement strand
TAGTATGGGTTCAACGAAAAAAAAGGGAAATAAAAATGATTTGATTGATGTAATATTTTTTTTCGTTACCCCCATTTTATCATTCATTTTATATACAAATGGGGACAATTTCCCTTTTTAGTTTAAAATTTTGGGATTTGGGCCATGTACAGTCTTATTTAATTGAATTTAAAAAAACCCATAGGAGCGTGCTCGCTTCCCCATTGGTCCAAAAAAAGGGCCCCTCTTTTAATTTAAAGAAATTTCACAAAAGCTCGCTGGGAATTTTTTTTCCCCATAAACTCTTGAGAAAGTAGCTCGCGCTTTGTTTGGGGCTAAGTGGACGCCCCCCCACTAGCTAAACCCAATCAGCTGTTTCTCCCTTTTTTACTGTTTTTAAACTGCCCGGCCCTTTGAAAAATGATTGGTAAATTTTTCTCCTTTGGTTTAATGGGTCCCTGTCGCCCCTATTCGTTTGGTAAATTTTTCTCCCCCATAGGATATGGGGGCCCACTGTCGCCCCTATTCTGTTTGGGCTGGTTTTTGCCGACCAATCAGAAGAGTTTAAAACCCAATTTTAAATTTTCTGTTTTTCCCGGGCGTTTTCTCTCTATTGGAAATTTCCCCTATGAGCCCCGGGGTCTGGGCGAAAAAGCGTTTTTGGGGTTTTAAAACTAAAATTTTTTTTACAAAAGGGTTTTTTAGCTCTTATCGGGGGGAAACCAAAGTTTTACACTTAATAAAAATGTTTTTTTTTTATTAAAACTTCTTTGCCCCCAGGGCGCTGGAGACCGGTTTTCCGTGCCCGATCTCTCCATAGACTACAATGGGAGAAGAAGTTGCCTTTTGATTGGCGGGATACCCAAGCCACCGCTAGCTCAGCCAACCCGGGCTTTTTTCTGTTTTTTTACTGTATTTTAAACTGTCCCCCCCTTTTTAACTGATTGGTAATAGTTTTTCCATAGGTTTTAAGGGGGTCTCTGTCTTTTCCTATTCTAAATTGGCCCAAGAAACCCCGGTAGCTCACCCTTTCCAGCCTTTTCTCATTTTTACTAAAATTTTGAACTGTCCCCCCTTTGATTCTGATTGGTCAATATTCTCCAAAAGGTTTTAATGTTTCACTGTCGCCCTTTCTTGATTGGCCGGGTTTTTTGCCCACCCAAAGAGAATAGCTTTCAGAATTTTAAATTTCTGTATTTCCCGGGAATTTTCCCTTTTCCTAAAACATGAATTAGGAAAATTTTGGGAAAATGAATTTTTTTTTAGGGATTTTTTTTTTTTTGGGTTTTTACTCTTTTCTGAAAATGTTTTCCCCCTTTTTAAAGGCGATTTTTTTATTTTATAAATCCCACCAAAATGTGGGGAAAGATTTCTCGCTTTTTTTCCCCCGTCTCCCCATCGGAACAGATTTTCGGGCGCAGTCTCGCACGGGCCTAATCCCGGGACTGCGCCCCTGGCCCTGCCCCTGTGGCCCCCCACATGGCGAGGGACAGGGGAATTTTTCCCCCCCATGTATGAGTGACCTCCTCGGAAAGGCGAAATCTTCACGCAGCGCCGCACTGCGCCTAGTCCCCGCACTTTCGCCTAACACACTGGCGAGGCGCCCGGGGGACCTTTTTTCCCCGCATGGATGACCGCACTACCTCCGGCGGCGAATCTCAGCGCAGCGCCGCACTGTGCCCTAAGTCCCGCACAGTGCGCCTAATACACTGCGTAGGCGCGCGGACTTTACATAGATTATGACCGCGCCCCGGCCCCGAACATAAATCATGCGCAGATTTTCCAGAAAACTAGCGGAAAAGCGCGCCCCGACCCTGCGAGCTTCATACATGTCGCCCTTAGTTCACATAAAAAATATTTTAAGAAATGTTATGTTCATCCTGAAATTTTTTTTTTTCAAACTCAATGAAATTTTAATGATAGATAAAAAATTGGGTCAAATGAAGCCCAATTGCATACAATTACAAGAAGTGATACTTGTAAGCTGCAGAAGTATAAAAAACCCCCCCTTCCAGGCCAATGTTCATCCCAGGAAATTTTAACTAAAGCCAAATTTCCCAAAAAACCTTTAAGTAATTAATACAGTATGTATCCAATCCCAAAATCTTGTACATTTTATATTTAATAAAAAATATCACAAAAAGCCAAAACACAAAGTCTAATAATACAAGCAATAAAATAATGGTTATACATTAACAAAAAAAAAAAAAAAACAAATACCACCCACTACCGAAAAACACAGAGACCCAATATTATGAATAATACCACTAAAGTCCAAATATCCCAAGACCATGAGCCACCAGATGGCAATTGATTCTAAACGAATTGAATTCGTTTAGAATATTTACAGGAAAAACTTCGGTTCGGAACGAAGTCGAATTTTGGGGTACTTCGGGTGAAACGAAGTGTGCTTTTGATTGAAAATTAATGGCTGCGAGCACATGCCGCTACATGGGGCAAAGCACACTGCGAGGAAGAAGGGCATTGCCTGCAAGACAAGTGCAGAGGTTAAGCCAATCAGAGACCGGTGGTGGATTCGTGGGACTCACCCCTGCACTACTATAAAAGTCGCGGCGCGACGCTGAGGGGGGGGGGGGGGGGGGGGTGGGGGGGGGGGGGGGAGCTCAACCGCGCTCACTGAACTGTTCAGGGAAGGTTCTGCCGCTGCTGATAGCTCTTACTGAAGCAATTGATTTCTATATAGCGGTTTCTGGGGGTGCCTCAGCTTGTCCTCAAGAGACTAGTTTTCTCTTAATGTTCTTGATTTCAAAATTATTGGGGTAATTTGGATCTGAAATTCAAGTGTGCGTCCACTGCAGCTGCATATACATGCCACATATTCAAAGTGGTGATCTAAGCCCAGTTCCTGTTGTATTCATTTAAAGAAACAGCGTTTTGTACAATACAAATACCACTTCATTTTTGGCTGCTCAATTCATTGCGCAATATAAAATTAAAATTTTATTGAATTTAAATAATCAAAATTATTATGAATATAATAATTATAATAAAATAATAAAATAAATAAATTTAAATTATATAACTATTAATCTATTATAATTATTTAAAAAATTTTAATAAATTAAAAATAATTAATTTTTTTAATAATTAACAATAATATATATATAAATAATAAAATATTAAATACATTATGATTTTATATATTTACAAATAATTATTATTTTATTTAAATTAATTTAAATATATTATAATTAAAATATTAAATTGATAAAATTAATTAAAATTTAAAAATAATATTAACAGACATGCTACCTATAAAAAATTACAACCACACCCAACCCCCACCACCGCAACACACAATCCAACACAACAACACCCAACAACACCGACACAACAACCCCCACAAAACACAAAACCCACCAACAACAACCACAACACACTACACACCCTAAAACCCCAACCCAAACACAAAACCAACCACACCAGCACACAATCACCCCCCAAACTACACAAACAACAACACCAAAACCACCCACACAACCACAAAAAACCCTTACAAAAAACGCCAATCACACACACCACCACAAAACACCACCCCCCACCCAACAAACAAAACTCAAAAAACAACCAACCCACAACCCACACCAAACAGACAAAAAAACCCGAAAAACACCACACCCCCACAAAACACATAACAATAAACCCAGAACGCACACAACCCCCAAAAACCCCCGACACCCACAACACCACACACAACAACCCAACCAGAAACACCACAACAACCACCAAACACCACAACTAACCACAACCACACAACCAAACAAACACGAAGAAAAAAGAACCGACAACGCAACACCACAACAACACGAGCAACCTAAAAACCCAACCCACCAAACACACCCAACAACACTACACATACCAACAACCTCCGCACAAACCAACAACCACCCACATAAACATACCCACCCAAAAAATCATAACCTCAACACCAAACACACACCCATCCTAACCAACCAAAACACCACAAACCCCAACAGAAGCCCCAACCCACACCACACACTAACCTAACCAACACCAAAACAAAAAAACACACAACACAAACACCCAAACACCCAACCAAACCCCCCACCCAACACCAGACACATCTACACAAACCCAACCAACAAACACAAACACACCACTAACAACCAACAAGCACCATCCACCACACGCAACAACCACCCACACCCCTCCACCCTAAAACCAAACACCCACCACACCAAACACCAACCAAAACCAACAAAAAAACAAAAACCACACACACACCACAACCACCACCCAAACACAACACAAAAAACCACACCCCCTACACACAAACAAAAAACCAACACAACAACAAACCAAAAACACACTCCCACCCCCACCAAACACAACACATACCAAGAAACACACAACTAAATGATCAACATCACACAACCCCCAAATCCACACCAAACACCAGCCAACACCACCACACAAAAGCACAACACAACCAATCCACCCAACAACAATCACAAACAACACCCACACCACCAACCACTCCAAAACTCCACCAAGCAATACCAACCACACCAACACCAACCAAACAACCTCCCACCCAACCCCCAAAAAACAACACCTCCACAAACAACCAAAACCCACAAAACCACCACAACAAAAAACACAACCGACACTCACCAACAACACCCCAAACCACCCACTACCACTCACTACCACCCAATCAAGCCAAAAACAACCCACCAACCACCGACCATCAACACCTCACACCACCAACACCCCATCCACAACCAACAACAATAC
Source organism: Phyllomedusa bahiana (assembly GCA_025379985.1). Lineage (NCBI taxonomy): Eukaryota > Metazoa > Chordata > Amphibia > Anura > Hylidae > Phyllomedusa > Phyllomedusa bahiana. The sequence goes on along the minus strand of JAODAL010056210.1, from coordinate 18,685 downwards.
CACAGTACACCAAACCAGCCAATCAACACAACACACACAAACCCAAATAACAAAAAAGACAACTCCCAAAAATACCACCCCAACTACACCACAACACACACACAAACAAAACCTCACCCAACCCAAACCACCCAACCACTTAAACAACCAGACAAACACCAAAGACACCAAACATCACCCACACAAAACACAAACCACCAAAAACCAAAAACACCCACACCCCCCCACACCCCACAACAAATACCCCCCCCCCCCCAAAACCAAACAGCAAACCACAAACAAAGAACCAACCCACACCCCCACAACTACCCCACGCACCCAGAGACACAAAAACAAACAACACACCCAACACACACCACAACCCAAACCAATACAACAACCAACAAAACACCACACCCCACACCACTAAACAAACATATACACACACAAACCACACAAAGGAACAGCCCAAACACAACATCCCAAAACACCCAAACCAACACAGAGACATACAACACAGCACACACACCCACAAAACACCACACCACACAACACACCCAACACCCAACACCCACACTACCCCCCACAACCACCCCCAAAACCAACTAAAACACAAAACAACCAAAACACCACACCACATAACCTCAACCACACAAACATACCACACCCAACCTCAAACAAACAACATAAACATATCAGAACAAACACACACCAACAACCCGAAACCCACTCACAAAAACCACGACCACACACATAAAAGCACCCAACCTCCTCACACCCCACACAAGCCACACAAACAAAACACACACACACACCAACACACACCAACAACCCACCACCCCCACCAACACCACAACAACACACACACCCTCACAACAAAACAACAAGCCAACCCCAAACCCATCAAACACACACAACCATACTCCCCAACCCACACCAACACCAACAACACACACACAACCCCAAAAACACACAAACAAAGCAAAACCACACCACAACAACCAAAAAATCAAACAAACCCCAACGCACACACACCAAAGACCACTCACGACACAACCGAACACAAACATTATACACAAACAACAAACCACCACAAACACCACAACACCACAAACCCACCAACCAAACACACCCACAACACCCAGACACATCCACAAAACAACAAAAATACCCCCCACACACAAAACACACAACACACCCCCACAACCCAAAAAACACCCACAAAAAATCACAACAAAACTTACAGACATCAACCACAAGAACAAACAACACACACACACCAACACAAAACTCAGCTACAACACCAACACTGAACACACACCCAACCAACAACAAACCAAAACGCGACCATCAAACCACAACCTCAACACCCCAACCACCACAACCACACACAATACAAAAACACAACAAACCCACCCCAAACGCAAGCACAAACACCACACCCAACAACACACCCACCACACGACAACCACAACACACCCTACAACCGCAACCCCAATACAACACCTCACACAACCACAACACCCCCACCAAAACCCACAACACCAAAGCCCCCACACCACAACACACACCCACACCCACCACAGCCACCACCAACAAAAACAAAACCACCAACCACGACCACACCCCACCGACCCCACGAAAACCAGACAACCCACCTACCAACCACCTAACCAACAACACCACAACAACCACAAAAAGCACCCGCAACGGCACCGACCCAACCAACACAACACACACACAAACCACAGCACAAAAGCAAAAAAACACACAACCCCAGATACAAACACTCAACTACAAACCCAACGCAACGACCCCAAAAACACCACACCTAAGCAACCACACACACAAAACCCACAAATCAACACCAGACCCACACCAACCACACACAACAACACGACCAACAAATACAACAACCACCACCACATAACACACCACCCTAACCACGACACATACACAACACACCACAAACACAACCCGTACCAAATACAACCCCAACCACCCACACACCACCCCAAACACACCAACTCCAGCAAACACCACCACCACCCATACACAAAACACAACCAAAAAAAACACCACCCACCAAACAACCACACCACAACCAACCAACCCACACAACAAATAACACACCAACAAACCAACAACACACCAAAACCCAACACAACACAAACAACACCACACAAACCCCAAAACACAGAACCCCACACTCCCCCAGACAAACCACCCCAACACACACTAGCACAACCCAATCAACCACTACAACCTACACCAACCAAACACACCCCAACCAACCCACAACACAACACACCAACACACCCATCCCACATACCACAAACACAAACCACAAAAACTACACCAACCCCCCAACAAGACCACAAACACCCAACACCACACCCACAACAACAAACCGACAACCAAAAACACTCACTCGACACACAAACCTCCACACCAACAAAAACACAACACCAAACACACCCAACAACCACACCAACAAAAACAAAAAAACCAACACCCAAACTCACACACACAACACCTCCACAAACAGCCGAACTACACTAAAACACCCACACACCCCACCCCCACAAAAACAACCAAAACACACCACACCACAGCACATCAAAACCCAAAACTTAAAACCAACAAACACACACACTACCAAACCCAACCTCAATACCACACAACAACAACAACACCACACTCAAACCAAACAACATCCAGACACCCACCAAAAAACCCACCAACAACATCACACCACACACCAGAAGAAACACACACAAAACTACCAAAAAGACACAAACACCCACACAACACCACTAAGAAAAACACGCAACACCAAACCCACACCTACCACCCACACCAACCTCAGCACACCCACCACCCAAACCAAACAAACCAACACACCCCCTAAAAAAACGACCAAACACCCCCAACCAACATACAACCAAACACACCCACACCACACGACACCACCCAAAACAAAACCACCACACACAAAACACCAACCCACCAAACTAAAACAAGCAAACAAACACACCCACCCCCCACAAACCCACCAAAACACCAACACCACCAAAACACATACTCTCCAACCACACAACCAAGAAAACAACCATCCAAACCTACAAACATCCAAACCACCCACAAACAACCACCCACCACGAAAACAAACACAAAACAAAACCACCAACACCAACTACCCAACCAAGCGACCACCCATAAACAACACCACCATCAACCACAATCCCACCCGGGTTAACATATCCTCGAAGAAAGCTGATAGATGCTTCCCCCCTCCACCGACAAAAACCCCGCCCCCACAAACCCAAGAAATCCATCTCCAAAATCCCAAGCCCAGAAAAAAACACCTGACACACTATTTGAGTGGCGTAGTAAAACACGCCCTATGTCCCCCCCTAACAAGCTTCTAGTATGTGCCCTCATACTTTGGCGCAATTACATCTCGGGATAATTCATCGTTGTTAAGCTAGGTGTGCTACAAAAATAAACCTACTTTTCAACGCCAAAAAATAAAAATATTTTATCCCTGTAGCCTAATTTCACAAGCAAAGGTAAAATTACAACTTTATCTCTTGTTGTGTGGTCGTCGAAACACGCGCAATGTAACACTCTACAAGCTACTAGTTTTGTGCCTCAATTCTATGGTGCAATTTACATACCAGGTTTAATAAGCGTTTTTATTGGGCTGGTGTGGCTGAAAAAAATAAACCGTCTTTTTCAACACCAAATAAATACAAATATTCCTGATCCTAAATCACAAGCAAAGTTACTAACAACTGGAATCACTGTAGTGTGGCGTAGAAAAACACTCGATAGTAACACTCAACAAGCTACAAGTATTTGTGCCTCAATTCTTTATGGCGCAATTTACATCCAGGTTAATTAAGCGTTGTTTGCTGGTTTGCTGACAACAATAACCCGTCTTTTTTCAGCGCCAAATATAACATTTTTCCTGTAGCCTATTCACAGCAAAGGTTAATATACAAATGTATCTCTTGATTTTTTTTATTTTTTTGGTTTGTGCGTAGAAAACGAGCCTTGAAACACTACAAAACTACTAGTTATGTGCGGCTCACTCATTGGCGCAACTTGCATCCAGGGTTAATTAAGCGTTTGTTTTGCTGTGTTGCTGACCCCAAGAACCGCGTCCTTTATCAACGCCAAAATATATACATTTTTCTGTAGACTAATTCACAAGCAAAGGTTAATTACAACTGTATCTCTTGTGTGTGGATAAAAACACGCAATTGTAACACCTACAAAGCTACTAGTTTGTGCGGCTCAATTCTTGCCAATTTACATCCAGAGTTAATTAAGCGTTGGTTTTGCTGTGTGCTGACAAAAATAAACCGTCTTTTTCACGGCAAAATAATAAAGGATTCCTGTGCCTAATTCACAAGCAAAGGTTAATTACAACCTGTATCTCTTGTTGTGTGGCGAGAAAACACGCAATTGTAACACGCTACAAAGCTACTAGTTTTGCGGCCAATTCTCTCTTTGGTGCACATTACATCCCATGGATAATTAAGCGTTGTTTTGCTGTGTCTGAAAAAAATAAACGTCCTTTCAACACCAAAATATACACATGTTTCCTGTAGCCTAATTCACAACAAGTAATTACATAACGGTATCGCTTGTTGTGTGCGTAGAAAACACGCAATTGTTAACACACTACAAAGCTACTAGTTTGTGCGGCTCAATCTTTGCGCAATTTACATCCAGGGTTATTAAGCGTTGTTTTTTGCTTGGTGTCTGACAAAATAAACCGTCTTTTTCAGCGCCAAATATAAACATTTTTCCTGTAGCCTATTTCACAACAAAGGTTAATTACAATGTATCTCCTTGTTGTGTGGCGAGAAAACACGCAATTGTAACACGGCTACAAAGCGAACTATTTTGCGCTCAATTCTTGGCGCAATTTGCATCAGGGGTTAATTAGCTTGTTTTCGGGTAGCTGACCCCCAAGAAACCGTCTTTTCAACGCCAAAAATATAACATTTTTCCTGTAGCCTAATTCACAATCAAAGGTTAATTACAAGTGTATCTCTTGTTGTTGGCGTAGAAAACCACGCAATTGTACATGCTACAAAGCTACTAGTTTTGTGGCGCATTTGACATCCCGGGTAATTAAGCTTGTTTTGCTGTTGCTGACAAAGATAAACCGTCTTTTTCAACGCAAAAAAATATACATTTTTCTGTGCCTAATACACAAGCAAAGGTTAATTACAACTGTATCTCTTGTTGTTAGCGTAGAAAACAACACAATTGTAACTACGCTACAAACTACTAGTTTTGCGCTCAATTCTTTGCCAATTTAACACACAGGGGTTAATACGTTGTTTGCTGGTTGTGCTGACAAAATAAACCGTCCTTTTTCAGCGCCCAAGATAATACCATTTTTCTGTAGCCAATTCACAAGCAAAGGTTAATATAACTAGTATCGCTTGTTGTGAGTGGCGTAGAAAACACGCAATTGTAATAAACGCTACAAAGCTACTAGTTTGTGCGGCACAATTCTTTGTGCAATTTACATCCAGGGTTAATTAAGCTTTGTTTTGTTTTAGCTGTGTGCTGCAAAAAGTAAACGTCTTTCTCAACGCCAAAATATATACATTTTTCCTGTAGCCTAAATCACAAGCACAGTTAATACAACTGTATCTCTTGTTGTGTGGCGTAGAAACACACAATTGTAACACGCTACAACTACAAGTTTGTGCGGCTCAATTCCTTTGCGCAATTTACAATCCAGGGGTTAATTAAGCGTTTGTTTTGCTGGTGTGCTGACCCCAAGAAACCGTCCATTTTTCAATCCAAAATATATAACATTTTTCCTGTATCCTATTCACAGCAAAGGTTAATTTACAACTGTAATCATCTTGTTGTGGGCGTAGAAAACACGCAATTGTAACACACTACAAAGCTACTAGTTTGTGCGGCTCAATTCTTTGGCGCAATTACATCCAGGTTAATTAAGCGTTGTTTTGGCTGGTACTGACAAAATAAACCGTCTTTCACGCAAGGATATATACATTTTTACTGTACCTAATTCACAAGCGAAGGTTATTACAACTGTATCTCTTGTTGTGTGGCGTAGAAAAAAAAAAAAAAAAAAAAAAACACGCCCCAATTGAACACGCTACAAAGCTACTAGTTTTGTGCACTCAATTCTTGGCGCATTTTGCATCAGGGTTAATTAAGCGTTGTTTTGCTGGGTGCTTGACCCCAAGAACCGCTTTTTCAACGCCAAAATATATACATTTTCCTGTAGGACTAATTCACAAGCAAAGGTTAAGTACAATGTATCTCTTGTTGTGTGGCTTAGAAACAAGCAATTGTAACATGCAACAAAGCTACTAGGTTTGTGCGCTCATCTTTGGCGCAATTTAACATCCTGGGTTAATTAAGCGTTGTTTTGCTGGGTGCTGACAAAAATAAACTGTCTTTTTTCAACGCCAAATAAAAACATTTTTTTCCTGTAGCTAATTCACAAGCAAAGGCTAATTACAACTGTATCCTCTTGTGTGTGCTAGAAACATGCAATTGTAACAGCTACAAAGCTATTAGTTTGTGCGGCTCAATTCTTTGGCGCAATTTACATCCAGGGGTAAGTAAGCGTTGTTTTTTGCTGTGTGTGCTGACAAAAATAAACCGTCTTTTTCAACGCCAAAATATATACTTATCTGTAGCCTAAATACAGCAAGCAAAGTTAATTACAACTTATCTCTTGTTGTGTGGCGTAGAAAACACCAGAATGTACACCTACAAAGCTACTAGTTTGTGCGGCTCATTCTTTGCGACAATTACATCCAGGGTTAATAAGCGTTGTTTGCTGTGTGCGGACCCCAAGAAACCGTCTTTCAACGCCAAAATAATACATTTTTCCTTAGCCTAATACACAAGCAAAGTTAATTGACAACTGTATCTCTTGTTGTGTGGCGTAGAAAACACTCAATTGTGACACACAACAAAGATACTAGTTTTGTGCGCTCAATCTTTGGCGCAATTACATCCAGGGGTTAATTAAGCATTGTTTTGCTGGTGTGCTGACAAAAAATAACCTCTTTTTCAACACCAAAATATATACAATTTTCCCCTGTACCCTAATTCACATGCAAGGTAAATTACAACTGTTTCTCTTGTTGTGTGGTGTAGAACACACAATTGTAACACGCTACAGAAGCACTAGTTTTGCGGCTCAATTCTTTGCGTCAATTTATATCCAGGTTAATTAAGCGTTGTTTTTGCTGGTGTGCTGACAAATAAACCGTCTTTTTCAGCGCCAAGATATATACATTTTTTCTGTAGCCTAATTCACAAGCAAAAGTTAATTACAACTGTACTCTCTGTTGTTGGCGTAGAAAACAAGCAATTGTAACACGCACAAAGCTACTAGTTTGTTGTGCGGCCTCAATTCTTTGGCGCAATTTTCCGATCCAGGGTTAATTAAGCTTGTTTATGCTGGTGTCTGACCCCAAGAAACCGTTCTTTTTTCATGCCAAAGTATATACAATTTTTCCTGTAGCCTAAGTGCATGTCCCAAGGTTAATAAGCCTGTTTGAGCGTTTACATTAGTAAAACAAACAAGTGTTTTTCAAACGACACATACCAAGTAAATTTATCTGCCATTTGTTGACGCAATTATATTCCAAGGGTACCCAAGCTTGTTTAATGGTCATTTGAGTCAAAAACAGTTGTATAATTATCATATACAGATATCATCATTAACAGTGTCTGTACATTTTGAACCAAACATAATTTCAGACAGAAGGTGCAGGCTCTGCACCTGCGAGTGGCAGTGGCACAAACATTCCTGGAAAAGGCCCAGTCGCAGCACAGCAAGACGTGACGTACGCAGCAGGGGTCACTCGTGAGGCCACAACTGCCAGCTGTCATCTAGCGGCCCTTGTTGTGTTGTTCAGCACCCAAGGTTCTTGATTGGTTGAACGAGGTCACCTCCGTTCCTCCCAGATGACATCTGACAACCCCACCAAGAGTCTGCGAACCTCAGACACAACCCTTAGTTGGCATGCCCTGAGCGGGTCTGCGGCCCTCACCGTCCTCAGCCGCCTCTGTCCCATCTGGTTCCCCTCACCAGAGATCTACTATGTTGTCTGGGCTCAGCGCCACTATATAGGTCGAGGATGAACCAATTTGAGGAGGGCAGTCAGCACTACTTGGCACGGAAAAATGGGGCTCATATATCTCCTGCTTCTTGCAGTAGCGCAAAGTATAGATGTGGAGTAGTGGCATGGAGTCATGGTTGTAGAGTCAGCCTCGGCAACCAAGACCGGTGATTAGGACAGCATGACGGTGAAACACAAATAGATGATGATGTAAGCCGACCGCACTTTTGGAGCCGGGTGAGGCAAGGGCTTCATCATCTCAGAGAAGAGGCGTCAGCTTGCGCGTCAGGCAGCAGCGCATCAGCAAGTGGTCGTGTGGCCGTGATTCAGCAGGATAGCAGCAGTGGAATTTCGTGAGCCAAGCGGCCACGGGTAAAAAACCCGCTTCGCGATGTCCAAGATAGAGCGGCACAGGGCTCCGTAGCAGCGGCGACAGTAGTCACTCAGCGGAGCGTTGCGGTAAAATCCGATACCGCGTGTGGCAGTCTTTGCTAAGGACACCGAGGAGCCCGAATAGGGTATATGTAGAATCGTGGGCAAAAGTGAAGCGTGGCCAGGGAAGCTAACGTTGGCACCCGCCCTGCGTGCAACCATTCAGCGTCCACATACGGTGGCCTGGTAGAAACCGTGGCTCTGATGTGGTGTCCATCCTGCGCCGCAGCAACATCAGCAGCAGCAGCGCCCAGTGGCATGCATGCCATTCCAGGTCCAGTCAAGGCTCCACCACCTCTGCAAAGGGAGCTGTTTCTCTTGCGACATCATCTCCCGGTCCAATGCTCCTGCTCCTCCTACTCATGGCGCCACAGTCCGTTCACGAGGCGACAGCAAAAGACAACAGTATGCGTCCAACCCATCCTAAGGTGCAGCAGCGGACCATGCCCTGTCCAAGTTTGTTGCTACTGCAGACCCTCCCATTCCAAATGGTGGAGTCAGCACCATTCAGAGAACTAATGGCTTGTGGGGGGCCCCCGAGCCGAGATGGAGAGTTCCAAGCCGTAATTTCTTTTCCAAAAGCAGTACCAAGCACTTCATAAATATGTAGAACAAAGGTGGGTCAGTGCCGTTGAGCTATCGTTTGTTCCAAGGTGCACGCAGCGTGGACGTCTGAGCTGTAACTACTGGGTCCGGGCCAGTACATTCCTTTACGGCCCACTGGGTGAATGAGCTTCCTGCCCAGGCATCACCAACAACTTGACAGAGACCGCGCGCATCCTCCTCCACGTTGTCAAACTGCTGCACCTGCGCCAATGTCCGCCTCCGTCCTCCCCACCACCACCACCCATCTCAAGCCTCCACAAGTACTGCTCCAACAACCACATGTGTAGGCACTCGCGGTGTCCACGCAGTTCTACACCTGGCTTGCCTCAGGGCGAAGACAAAGTCACAAAGGGGAGGAACAGCTTCCGCGTCATGCAGCAAGAAATCGATCGTGGCTTTCCTCCGCGCCAACTGCTAATCGGAACCATGTGACGGACAATGGAAACATGGTGTCCGCGCTGCACCGAGGAGGATGGTCCATCGCCCTGCATGGCGCACGGTTTCAATCTGGTTGTGAAAGGTTTCCTGAAAGTCTTCCACCGATCCTTCAGCACACTTACTGAAAATGGCCAGAAACGTGCATGTACCTTTATCCATTCTTACAAAGCCAGGAAACACCCTCTTCGAGTGTGGCAGCGGCAGAACGGCCTCCCCCAACAGCACTCTGATATGCCATGTTTCTTCCACCCGCGGGAAATCCACCCTGCACATGTTGGTCCGACTGTATGAACAGAGAAAGGCCCATTAACGATTTTTTGATGATCCAGGCAGACAGAAGTACTCCCCTGTGTAACTTTGATGTCGCCAGTGGCAGCTCATGCTGACATCCTGCCTTTTGTTGAGCCAGTCGAGAGGCAACGTTATTTGTCAGTGCCAGGACTACGGATGAATAACGTCATTCACTGCTTCATCCCTGGAACAGATGCTGCAAAATCTGTCTGGGCGAGGGGAACTAGAGACTTGCGACCTACATCTCGTGGCCACATGAGTCCGGTGGGGGACTGAATGGAGGAGGAGGAGAGGAGGAGGACATTGGAGCAGAGCATTGTCTGGTGAAATGAAGTGATTTTTCTAACCCAGGAGCAAGAGAGGAGGAGCAGTGAGCTGGAGGATGTGGATGGCGGGGGTGGGTTGGGGTGGGGGGGGGGGAAGGAATGTAGAAGACGAGGCAGATGACCCCCTAAGCACCGTGGCAGTATACAGTGTAAATGGAGGCAGGCATCCCCACGGAGTCACATGTGCAGATGGCCCGCAGCATTCCACGCTTATTTGCCTGGCTAGTGGCATCCGAATAGTCAGCATCCGGCAGAGGGATTACCTTCTGGCTCTCACCCTATTGGGACCCTCGCTACCGTCCAAATGGGAGCCTTTTCCCAGCTATTGAAAGGAAAGACAAACTCAAAACTATAGGAAAATCCTCCGTAATCAGTTTGCCCCTGCCTATGTGGCTCATCGTCCCTCCTCTGACAGGTCTGACCGGGGTTCCTCAGCGCTCACGTACTACTGCCGCGGCGTGCTGGGGGAAGGTGGGGGGTATGAGCAGTACCAGCTCCATCAGTACAACCTCAGCTGGAAGTCACTGATGAGCAGCTTCCTTCACCGCCTAGTGAGGAGGTCAGTCGCCAGCATCAGCAGGAACCTTGAGCAGTCCCAGAACCTAACAGGTTGTGGCCTACTTGAAAAGCAACTCTGCCACCTCAGTTAGAAGATCCGCTGGACTACTGGGCAGCCAAACTGTATGTGTGGCCGCAACTTTCTGCCGAATTTGCAGTGGAGAAGCTGTCCTGCCCGGCCAGTACGTGTGGCATCATAGTGGGTGTTTCAGTGCTGTCGGGGGCCATCGTTACTCCCCAAGGAGATACCCGCTTGTCACGGAACTGTGGAACGACTGACCTTTGTCAGAGAATCAGGCGTGGATGGCAGGATTTCCACACACCAATGACCTTAGGCGACAGTCTGGTTCAAACTACCTGCCTCAGCCACTATTCTTGATGCCGCACCCGCCTGATGCCACACAAGCTTGCTGCCATTTCTCCATCTGAATACCACATCCATTACCAGGGACTGGTATTGCTACCCACCTCAACATTGTGTTATTGGTGCCCACTCTTATGGACCTCATGCAGCTGCAGTTCTGTTCCGTGACATCCACTGTGGTCCAATGTGCCACTCTCTGACCCTCATGCTGTTGCTCCTGCCACCGTCACCTCAAATCTCTGCTCATGTGCCACCTTGGCCTCTCTTTTTTTTTGCCACCCCAGAATGTGTCATTGTGCCACTGTCCGACCTCATGCTGCTGTCTGTGGCTGCTGCCATGTCCTCCACACTGTGTCCATGTGCCACTGCCTGACCTCATGCTGCTGCCGCCGTGGAACTCCGCTCTCAGTCATTGTGCCACTCTGGAGCTTCCTCCTGTTTTGCCACCTCCAGAATTTGTCAATTGTGCCACTCTCTACCTACATGCTGCTGCTGTGACCCCTGCCGTGCCCTCCACACTCTGTCGATAGTGCCACACTGTGGCCTAATACTGTTTTGCCAGCCCCCCCCCCCCCCTTTAAGGGGAACCCCCCCCCCCCCCCCCCCCCCCCCCCCCACACCCACACACACAAACACCCCCACACACCCCCAAGGGGGGGGGGGAAAAAAAAAAAAAAAAAAAATTAATTTGGTTGTGAGTGTTTGGTGTAGAAAAAATATAAACACCCCCCCCTCCAGAATTCATTGTTCCACTACGACCTCATGCTGCTGCCGCCGTGACCTCCGCTCTCACGATTGTGCCATTCTGTGGCTTCCTCCCTTTTGCCACCTCCAAATGTCCATTGTGCCACTGCCTGACCTCATGCGCTCCGCCCGTGACCTCCGCTCTCAGTCATTGGGCCATTCTGTGGCTTCCCTCCTGTTTTTGTCCACCCAGAATGTCATTGCCACCTGCCTGACCTCATCTGCTGCTGTGACTGCTTGCGTGTCCTCCACACTGTGTCATTGTGCCACAGTCTGACCTCATGCTGCTCCCGCCGTATCTCCGCTCTCATCTTGTGCCTTCTGTGGCCTTCCCTCCCGGTTTTGCCACCTCCAGAATTCATTGTGCCACTGCCTTACCTCATGCGCTGATGTGGCTGCTGCCGTGTCCTCCACACTGGTTCATTGTGCATCTGCGTCTGACTCATGTTGCTGGCCTCCGTGAAACCTCCGCTCTCAGTCACATTGTGCCATTCTGTTGCTTCCTCCTTTTTGCCACCTCCAGAATTCAATTGTGCCACTGTCTGACCTCATGCTGCTGCCGCCGTGACCTCCGCTCTCAGACATTGTGCCATTCTGTGGCTTCCTCCTGTTTCACCTCCAGAAATGTCCATTGTGCCACTGCCTGACTCATGCTGCTGGCCGCCGTGACCTCCGCTCTCAGTCATTGTGCCATTCGTGGCTTCCTCCTGTTTTTGCCACCTCCAGAATGTCATTGTGCCACTGCCCTGACCTCATGCTGCTGCTTGGCAGCTTCCGTGTCCTCCACACTGGTCATTGTGCCACTGTCTGACCTCATGCTGCGCCGCTGTATCTCCGCTCTCAGTCCTTGTGCCATTCTGTGGCTTCCTCCTGTTTTTTGACACCTCCAGAATGTCATGTCCACTGCCTACCTCTGCAGCTGCCGCCCGTGACCTCCGCTCTCAGTCATTGTGCCCAATCGTGGCTTCCTCCTGTTTTTTGCCACCTCCAGAATGTCATTGGCCACTGCCTACCTCATCTGCTGCCCGCCGGATCTCCGCTCGCAGTCATTGTGCATTCTGTGGCTTCCTCCTGTTTTGCACCTCAAATGTCATTGGTGCACTGCCTACCACATGCTGTTCTGTGGCTGCTGCCGTGTCCACCACACTGTGTCATGTGCCACTGTCTGACCTCAAGCTGCAGCCGAGCCGTGACCTCCGCTCTCAGTCATTGTGCCATCTGTTGCTTCCTCCTGTTTTGCCACCTCCAGAATGTCATGGGTGTCACTGCCTGACATCATGCTGCTGCCGCCGTGACCTCCTCTCTCAGTCCATTGTGCCATTCTGTGGCTTCCTCCTGTTTTGCCACCTCCAAATGTCCATTATGCCACTGCTGACCTCATGCTGCTGCCGCCGTGACCTCCAACCAACCCTCCCACCGTCAACCCCAAATTCCCCCTCTCTCCTCAGTCATTTGTGCAATTCTGTGGCGCCTCCGTTTTTGCACCTCCAGAATGTCATTGTGCCACTGCCTACCCATGCTGCTCGTGGCTGCTGCCCGTGTCCTCCACACTGTGTCATTTGTGCCTACTGTCTGACCTCATGCAGGCTTGCCGCCGTGATCTCCGCTCTCAGTCCATTGACCATTCTGTGGCTTCTCCTGTTTTGCCAAACTCAAAAATGGTCATTGTGCCACTGCCTGACCTCATCTTGCTGCTGTGGCTGCTGCCGTGGTTCCCCACACTGTGGATCATTGTGCCACTGTCCTGACCTCATGTTGCTGCCACCCGCCGTGACCTCCGCTCTCAGTCATTGTGCCATTCTGTTGCTTCCTCTGTTTTTGCCAAACCTCCTGAATTCATTGTGCCACTGTATACCTCATCTGCTTCCGCCGTGACCTCCGCTCTCTTACATTGTGCCATTCCTGTGGCTTCCTCCTGTTTTTGCCACCTCCAGAATATCATTGTGCCACTTGCCTGACCTCATCTGCTGCCGCCGTGGACCTCCGCACTCATCATTGTGGCCATCTGTGGCCTTCCTCCTGTTTTGCACCTCCAGAATGTCATGTGCCACTGCCTGACCCCTCATCTGTTTGCTGTGGCTGCTGCCGTGTCCTCCACACTGTGTCCTTGTGCCACTGTCCTGACCTCATGCTGGTTGCCGTGTTGATCTCCACTCACATCATTGCCATTCTGTGCTTCCCTCCTTTTTGTCACCTCCAGAATGTCAGTGAGCCACTGCTGACCTCATGCTGCTGCCGCCGTGACCTCCGCTCTCAGTCATTTTGCCATTCTGGCTTCCCTCCTGTGTTTGCCACCTCCAGAAATGGTCATGTGCCACTGCCTGACCCATGCTGCCTGCCGCCGTGACCCGCCTCAGTCATTGTGCCATTCTGTGGCTTCCTCCTGTTTTCCACCTCCAGTAATGTCATTGTGCCCACTGCCTGACCTCATCTGCTGCTTAGTGCTGCTGCCGTGTCCTCCACACTGTGTCCATTGTGCCACTGTCTGACCTCATGCTGCTGCCGCCGTGGATCTCCTCTCTCGGGAAGGGGTGATTTGTGCCATTCTGTGGGGCGCGTTCGCTCCTGGGTTTTGCCAACCGGGGGGTCAAGAAATGTCATTGTGCCACGGCCTGACCTCCATGCTGCAGCTGTGGCTGCTGCCGTGTCCTCCACACTGTGTCATTGTGCCACTGTCTGACCTCATGCTGCAGCCGCCGGACCTCCGCTCTCAGTCATTTGCCATCTGTTTGCATCCTCCTGTCTTGCCACCACCAGATTGTCATTGTGCCACTGCCTGAACTCATGCTGCTGCCGCCGTGACCTCCCCACTCTGTGATTGTGCCATCTGTGGCATCCTCCTTTTTTGCCACCTCCAGAATGTCATTGTGCCACTGCCTGACACTCATTGCTGCTGCCCGCCGTGACCCTCCGCTCATCAGTCCATTGTGCCATTTCTGTTGGCTTTCCTCCTGTTTTTTGCCACCTCCAGAATGTAATTGTGCCACTGCCTGACCTCATCGATGCTGCTGTGCTTCTGCCGTGTCCTCCACACTGTGTCATTGTGCCTCTGTCTTACCTCATACTGCTGCCCGCCGTGATACTCCGCCTCAGTCATTGGCATTCTGTGTCTTCTCCTGTTTGCCACCTCCAGAATGTCATTGTGCCAATTTTTTTTTTTTTTTTATTTTTTTTTGTTTTTTTTTTATTTTTTTTTTTTACTGCTGACCTCATGCAGCTGCCGCGTGAACCTCCGCTCTCAGTCATGTGCCATTCTGTGCTTCCTCTGTTTTGCCACCTCCAAATGTCATTGTGCCACTGCCTGTCCTCATGCCTGCAGCAGCCTAGACCTTCGCATCTCAGTCATTGTGCCACTCTGTGGCTTCCTCCTGTTTTTCCCAACACCAGAATTTCATTGTGCCACTGCTGACCTCTGCGGCTGTGGTGCCGCGTCACCTCAGGCTCTGTGCAGCCTGGAAATAGCTGCTTTTTACGCGATTTCGTCCCGAAAGTAATTCGGACCGCATTTATGTTGTCGGAAAATTCAGCGTATGACCGAAATCAATTTTGAGAAATTCCCCATCTATAAATGACCACATATTACCACCACATGAGTGGCTGAATAATACCGCTACATCATGACCACTTATTACGACCACATAGTGACTGAATAATGCACCATGCCATTACTGAATATAAACCATTATACTATGGCCAATATTACCACCATACAGTGACCATATAGTAGTATATATCAGTTGTATGCAAGTGCTCTGCAGACCATTAAGTGATTATAGTAAAGTTACATCCAGTGACTTACAGATGATATCTTCTCTGATGAGTTATTCTCTTTCCTTTTTCTACTAAATCTGGTCTAGACCGCATGACGACTTCTCCTGGTCATGATTCGCCCTGACAGCTAGGGTCATGCTTACTGATGTTAATTATAAAACACTTTTAGGTAAAATAATTTCCAAGAAATATACAATTATATAATATAAAAGTAATGTCTAATTTAATAATATATTTATTGACAATTAAATAATATAAAATTACTATTAAATAAATATAAAAAATTATAAACAGTATCTACCAAAAATCCCGTTATTAGTATTCATTAGCTGAGTACGACAACTTTGCCTTAGGCAGACCACTTTTAAATTGGTCTGGCTGTTCAAGAAGTTATAATAGATGTGTCTAATCCTAGGAATGTGGTGCGACATGCCCCTAGAAAGTCCATACAACTTTGGCGCATTACAAAGTGCCAGGGCAGGTGCCGACTGCGCCAAAGTTGGGAGTGTGACTGTTCATACATCTATAGAACGGGGCTACGACAGATTTTTGGCACAAAGCACGCCAGAATACTGGCGCAATCCCAGTCATATTTGTCTCCCTATGTCCGAGCCTGCAAACCGAGGTAGGATATATGTCAGTTCAGGGGCGCACCAGAGGTTCCACTGGTGGAGCAGTCCAACACTGCCTGTATCACTATTTTTCATTATATGTTATGTAACGCTTTCTGCACTGATCCATGGTTTTGTTGTTTGGATGAGTCTTTTGTCTATTATGTATATTAAATATTTACAAATTTAATAAAGATATTTTGGTACATTTTCCTTGGCCTTTAATCCACTTTTTTCTATATAGCTTGGATTGCATTATTTAGAATCTAGATGGCTATCCTAGAGTCCTACAGGTATTTAAACTGTTTATACCTTGCGTATTGTAACCTTGTATGCTTATTTTGGTTACATTACACATGGTGATATGACTGAATTGTGACAAATAATAAACTTAGCTATTTAAGATCTATATCTTTTCATGACACAATCAAATGACAGTAAGTACAAAGAGCCCAGGCATGAACAATGCACTTTCCTAATTAATTTATCCATTCTATTTGCTGAACAATTCCCTTTAGACCCTTTTATCAGATGATAATTCATCACATCTAGACCCCATGTAGCCTGCTAATAGACATGCATATCTAGAGATAAGATCATTATCATGTGTTGAGTAATGCACTCATAGGTTAAACGGATTGAGCAAGTCTAGGAAAAAAATAGCTTTTCTCAGAAAACAAAACAGTGCTGTAACTTTCCACAGGTTGTGTGTGGTATTGCAGACCAGTCCCACTCACTTAATGAGGACCTGATACATCTGTTTTAGTAAAAACCTGTAGAAATACTTCTAGAAATGTATTACTGAAGCAGTCAGGTTGGAGTTAGCATTCCAGTTGTCAAGGGATATGTCCCTGCACACAATGACTTTGCCAACACAGAAAATGGCAAGTTACAGACCTTGTAAGACCAAAAAGAATGATCACACACTGCATACCCAAAAATAAAATAAAAATATAGAAATATGTATTCGTGTGTGCTAGTAGGAAAAACAGAAGGGGTTAAAACAGAAGTAACCCCAGCAGTGAAACCACCAGGCTGCAAATAAGCAAAGAGTAAACCAGCGCACAGATTTAAAAAGGTCTCATGTAGCCGATTGAGAAAAAAACTGCTATCACCAAATATATAAAGTCGTATTGCTGATTGGCAGGTGGGCTTAAGCAGTTTTGATCAATAATGTGAACTTAGAACCTAAAAAAATTTGTATGTATTCTAAGTAGCAGAAATGTTTTTTCCAAAAATTTCTGTGTGCCTTTTGATTGCTTCTTAGTGCTAGTAGTGTGCTGCTGATATTGGGTTGTGTTTGGACGTTACTGCTATCAAACAAGACATGAAAACCTCTAAAAAAGCATTTATGCTATCTACAATACATGAAAAAAAACTTTAGGTTCTTAGTTCACATTTTGATCAAAACTGTTAAGCCACCCTGACTATCAACGGGACCTCAATGCAGGTGGTCCTACTCTAGTTTTAACCTCTCATTTTAAAAAAAAAAAAAAAAAAAAAAAAAGAGTCCCAATTCAGACTACTCATTTGGGTCCACAGACCTCCATAATCCAGAGAGAAAAAAGCACTAGCTTTATAAGCATACTGCACTGATCTAGCAACCTGTGGAGGTGGGGGGGGGGGGTGCAAAAAAACAAAATGGAGGCATCCACTCCACCCTATATGAGTTAAAAGCAATATATGCCAAATGCAACGTATAGTTCTGCATAAAAAACATTTATGAAAAACACAAGTGAAACCCGGGTGCCACGCATGGTTGTGGTATATATACACACATTCCAATATCAGTGGCACACCATCAGCTAAAAGAGCTATCAAACAAGACATGGAAACCTCTAAAAAAGCATTTATGCTATCTACAATACATAAAAAAAACTTTGAGGTTCTTAGTTCACATGTTTTGATCAAAACTGTTTAAGCCACCCCTGACTATCAACGGACCTCAAACGCAGGGGTCCTACTCTATTTTTACCTCTCATTTGAGTCCAATTCCCGACTTCTCATTTGGGGCCACAGACCTCCATAATCCAGAGAGAAAAAGCACCAGCTTATAAGCATACTGCACTAATCTAGCAACCTGTGGAGGTGGGCGGGGTGGATGTTACTGCCACACCAGTGTGCAACTATGCTCATTTTTTTCCAAAAAAGTTTTTTGGATGTGCAGACCAAATATTGTTTTCTAGACTGTTTGTATGGGGGAGTGGCTGCCCCCTCCTTGTTTTTTTTACACTCCACCAACCTGCACAGGCTTTTAAATCAATGCAGAGTACCTTGTAGCAGGAATCTTCCTCCTGAAAAGGAAGGTCCGAACAGGCCCAAGAGAGTAAGGTTTTGTAGGTTTCCCCCCTGTAATTAGGTGGGGAAACCCACTAAGGACTTGCGATTGGCGGTGGGCTTAAGCAGTTTTGATAAAAAATC